>JAJNAB010025031.1:0-11233 GCA_023783335.1 Enoploplastron triloricatum | reverse complement strand
TCAATTTATTTTATTTAAATTAAAAATATAAGTTTAAAACTTTTATTTCTATTTTTTATTTTTTTTATTTAATATAAATTTAAAATATAATTTATTAACTAATTTTACTTAATGAATCTATTTATGTCAAATTATATGAATATTCCTAGAAGAAATTCTTTTTCAAATATGTATTTAGAAGATGAAGACGAAGATATATATGATTATGACTATTTCGATGGTTATGATTATAGCTTTTTACTTCATCCAAGAAATAATTTAAATAATTTTAATTACCAAATAGAGAGTAGTATTTCCCCATCTTTAGAAAATTTATTATCAATCCCTCAAATAATTGATAATCCAGAATATGATAATAATAATAAATTAACATTGTTTGATTTCAAAAAAAGAAATTTAAATAATTTAAAGGAAGATTTATTATATTATTTTTCTTCTCCTGAAACTTTATTACATTATAAAAGTGATATTGAAGAAGAAAATGAATATGATTTTTATAAGGACTTAGATTGCGAAAATTTCTTAGCAGCCCAAAAAGAAAGAATTAAAATGATTTTATCTGCTTCTAAATTAGATACACATTCTCATATGAAAATAAGTAAACTTAGCAATTATAATAATAGCTTTTGCGCAAAAGCAAGCATAATTCAGAATAATGATAAAAATAAAGAAAATTTAATAAATATCAATTTATTAGGAACAAAATTGGAAAAATGTTCTTATTTTGCTTCAAAAAAAGAAATAGATGAAAATATAATAATTTCTTTTCTTTATGAATTGATAGATATTTTTTTAATAAAAAATATTGACATGGAATCCATAGGTTTGATTCACTTTAATTATATTGAAAAAAATTTAATTTTTGTACTAAAATTAATAGAAGGCAAATTTGTAGAAAAAAAAAATATGCAAAATTTAATCACATTTGTATTTATATGCGTGGATATATTAAAATATTTTCATTCAACAAAATTATTCTTTTATATTATTCAATTTTTAAAAGATCATCAAGAAGTATTAGATTCTATTAAATTAGATCCAAATAAAGAAATAATAAAATTTATTCCAAATAATTGTATAAATTTTAATCAATTAAATCAAAATGTTAAAAAAGTATTAATAAAAGACTTAAAAAAACCATTTTTTAATAAAAATATTATTAAAAAAGATTTGGAAAGCAGTAAATTGAATTTAAAAGATTATATAACTTTGAATTATGATGATTATCTTTTAATTTTTTTTAATTCTCAAGATAATTTAGATGAAAATAATAAAGGGAGCAATATTTTTTATTACAAAATTAATTTAATAAATAATAATATTATTGATATAGGAAAAATAAATTTATTTAATGACAAAGAAGAGGAAAAAAATAATATAAAAATAATAGATATAAATATTTTAATAAAAAATGATTTAATTTATCTTTTTTTTGTAGTTGAGAATTCCTCAAATTATACTTTAAATTTTAAATTATATAATAAATATACAATAAGCTTAGTTAATGAAAATAAAATAAAAATTGAAAAATCTTTTATTCCAAAAAACTTATATAATGATAATAAGTATTTATATTGTATTTCAAATTCAAACAAAATTTTTATGATTAAAATCAATTATAAATTAGATAAACAGAAATATATAAATTGCTCTTTTAGGCTTTATAAAAATGATTTATTTGATAGTGAAGATTTACCTGACTTAATATCATTTAAAATGCATAATTCTTTTTGTATAAATAATTTGTTTTTACTAAATAATTCTGTCAACAAAAAGATATATATTGCAAAATTAATTATTAATAAAAATGAAGTATATATACTAAATTTATTTGAAATAAAAGAAAATTCAGAAAATATAAGTATTGAAAATGTTCAATCAATAAAATTTACATACAACGACAACAGATTTATCATTACCAAAATAAATTTAAGAAGAAATAGTTTATTTTATGATATGACTTCTAAAGATTTTAATAATTTTATAGATAAAGGATTATTATTATTGCCTTTTAACTCTAATATTTCTGATTATACCAATTCAGAAAATCTATATGAATATTTATTACAAGAATACTCTTCTCTTTTAAATTTGTGTGGTAATTTTGATTTAATGAATGCTGAAAAAGAGAAAAATTTAATAAAGTATCCATTATCTCTCTGTTGTAATTTTGACCCAAATATTTTAGATTTTATAATTGATAATATAATAAAAGACGATAATAATGAAAATATAAAATTAAATTATATTATTATTGCAAAACAAATATTATGCTCTTTATATAATGGAGAAATTTTGAACGAAGAAATAGTAAAAGATCTAATTCCATATTTTAAGAAATATATTATTAAAAATATTAATTCAAAAGAAACAAAAATATTTAAAAAAATATTAAGTGAAATAATTGAAATTTTATCATATATTAAAAATAATACATTGTTTGAAATCATTGAAATAAAATTTGCTTTATTAAAGGAATATAATAATATTAGCTATAAGACAAAGCTTTTATTAATTGAATTAATTTTTAAACAAAATAAATTACAAAATCAAAAAGAAATATTTGAGCATATAATTCATTTGGAAAATAATTATTTAATTGATATATTAAAAAATGATTTATTTATCTTCTCAAATTATTATTTAAGAAAAAAATTAATGAATTATGCTTCAGAAGTTTTATTTAAAGGTATTAAAAATAATCTAAATGAATTAATATTTTTACTTCCCTTTTTATGCGAAAGAATTCAATTAATATGCGTATTATATCAAAAACAATTGGAAAAAGACGATAAAAATAATCTTATAACAAATTTTTCTTTTCTTTATAATAGTTTTATTTTCCGCTCTTTTTATTTTGCTTTGGAAAGTCTTATCGCTTTTAAAATTATTTTAAAAGAAAAATCGATAATTTCATTATATAAAACATTATTAATGTTAGATAAAATTAATATAAATTATAATAAATGTCTAGATATGAATAATATACTTGAAATAACTAATTATTCATTTTTAAATAATGGCGAGAGAGGAAATATATTACATCCGTTTAATAATATAATAAAAATGAAAATAAAATTGAAAGATTCAAAGGATTTAATTATTAAAACAAATCTTATCTCAAATAAAGAATTATACAATTCAATTAAAATAGAGCTTAAATCTAATTTTGAAAATAAATCTGTTAATTATCTTCTTGATAAAGATTTCATTTATCATAATATAAATGAAATAAATATAGAATTAAAAAACAGTAATAATAATTCTAATTCAAATATAAACAATTTTATTATAAATATAATTCCTTTAAAAGATGAAAAACTATTTAATTTATATAAAAATAATGAAGATAATAAAATAGTATCATTAATTCAAAAAGCTATTATTCATTACTTATTATTTTTATTTGATGATATTAATTCGCAAATAGAAAAATATAATAATGATAAAGTAGTGAAAAGCCATAGAGAAATATTTCAAACAGAAATTTTTAAATTTATGTCATTTCCTTTTAATGAAGAAATAAATAAGAATAAAACACCATCTCAATTTAATGATATAACAACCAAATTAATAGAAAAATTGAAAGAAAAAATAGAAAATAAAAAGTATTTCAACATATTAAATAATGATTTAATAATAGAATTTAAAAAAATTAATCAAGAAATAAATCAAAGTAAAATTGATTTTCCAAAAATATTCCAGAATAAACTTAAAAATTTACAATGTCTTAAACAACAAGATAATAATATATCGAACGAAACAAAATATATAAAATTATTCCAATTTTTTAATTATGATGCGACTCAAAGTATAATATTATCAAACAAAAAAAATAGCAATTTAGAATTATTAATAAATAGAATTTTTTTATTTGGAATTAAATATTATAATTGTAATGAAAAATTAAATTTTTTAGTTAAACAAATAGAAAGTTTGAAAATTGAAGATAATGAAGATATTAAAAAATATATTAATGAAATTCAATTGTTAGAAAATTATTCTTTATTTTACTCCTTTTATAAGGCTAGTTATAATATTAAAAGCAAATATCATAATCATATAAAAAAATTTAATGACTTAAATTTTGAAGAAGAAAATAAAAAATATTTTGATGATAATTTCAAAAAAATAGAATTTTTATATAATAATATAATTCCTTGTGATGATATTACTATTAAACCTAATACTTTAATAATTGAGAATTTAATAAATTTATTAGATAATTCAAATATTGGGATTTATGAAATAATGCAATATTCACAGATTCAAAATATTAATTCTCAGATCAAGTTATATGAATTATCTATAATAAATTGTTTGTTATTATATTTAAATAATGAAAGCAATATAATTCTTTTATTAAATTTTATCAACAAAAAAATATGTCTCCAATATAATAAATTAAATTCATATTTTGAAAATGTTTTTGAAGTTGATTACTTTAATATGGAAAAATTAAAATATCAATTTCATCTTTTATTGTATATTTTATCATATAAAATAATTAATAATCAAAATCAGTATTCTATTATTACTAAAATTTCTTTAACTGAAAGCTTAATATGGAAAATTAGAAAAAGAAACTTTCCTATTCTATTTGAAATTTTGAAAATATTTGAAGAGATTAAGAAAGAAAAAAAAAATAATAATTATAATTATTTATTTCCGTTTGAAAACAAAAATATTTATAATGTTAAATATTTTAATGAAAGAAAAAATATAGAAATTAAATTTGAAGTTTTCAAAATAATAGCATATCAAATAATAAATATAATAAAAAATATTTTGAAATATAAAAAAGAAAATCATAATAAATTTTTATTAGAAAGAAATCATTCAAATATATCAGAAAGTGATTTAAAGAAAATATTTGAAAAAATTATTTCATTTTTTGTTGACTTAAGTCCAGAATGTCTTTATTATTATGATCTAATTTTATTTTTCTATAAAATATTTATTAACTCTGATATACTTTTAAACTTTTTATTGTCAATATATCCAAATGCTATAAATAAAATTATGAAAATAGCTTTTGATAATGACGATTCAAAAAATATGAATAATGATAATAATAATATACAAATTAATACGAGATTAATAATGCTAAAATTATTATGCCAAATTATAGAAAATATTAAAATCGATAATTTAAGAGATTTATCAGAAAGTATTAAAATCTTTGAAAATGGTAGTTTAATTATTCAAAATCCCCTTTTCTATTTATATGAAAAATTAATGAAGGAATTAAATGATAATAAAAATGAACTAGAATTAATTATTTATAAATATTATATAAATCTATTATTAATATGTCTAAATAAAATATTCGAATTAGAAAATGATAAAAATATCATTAAAAATTTAATTAATAATAATTTAAGCAATTTAAATAAATTATTATTTAGTGATGATATTTCATACATAAGTGAAAGTAAATTTATTAGTAAAGCCAATTATTCTCCTAAGTTTGAAAAAGTTGCTTTATTTAATTCAGTAGATAATAAATCAAATAAACTTGGTACAATAATATGCTTTTTAGATAATTATTTTTCAAAATATTATAAAAAATATATTTTTGATGATTCCTCTGAAATTAGAAATAATATAGATATTGATTATTCAACGAATCATTTTGATAAATCATCATTAGTTTATAATTCAAGATATATAGATAATGAATATAAAAATGCTTTTATTATTATGAAAGATTATGAACAATTAGATATTTATAATCTCCCTAATATTGAAATTAAGAGTATTTCTGATCTAACCATAATTAAAAATGAAAATAAATATAAGAAAGAATTCATTAAAAATAACTCAAAATTAATAATAAATATAATAAAAGAAGAAATAAAAAAAGATTCATTGAATGAAAAGGGAATATATTTTATATTAAAAATATTATCAGAATTAAAAGATTTTCTAAATAAAGATGAAATAATATTTATATTTGAATACTTTTGGAAATTTTATGATAAAAATAAATTAGAGGAAAATAAATATCCATTCATGTCACTTGAATTTTTATATGAGAAAATAAATAAGTATTTCGAATTTTATAATATTAAAAATATATATAAAGAAAAAGAAGATAATAATAAATCATTTTATTCTATATTTAATTATGTAATTGAAGATAATTTTTTAAAAATAAATATAAATCAAGAAATTATAAATAAATTTTATAAAACAAATTTACTTAATCCAATTATTGGAAATTTTAATAAATTTAATTTAAAAAATATTTATAGTAAAACTTATAAATTAACAAATTTATCTTTTTATAAATGCGATAATATTGAAATAATAAATGATAATTCAATATTATTCACTAAATCAATTTTGAATAGTAATGATTTGGAAGAAATTTCAAATATTCTAAAAAATAATATTAATAAAATAAAAGTTATAATAGTGAATGAGCTAAAAGTAAATCAAAATGAATTATTTGATTTTATAAGTAAAAATTTAATTCCTTTATATCAATTAGTAAATTATAGTATATATTTAAAAATAATTGATTTTTTTATAAAAGGAAATGGTTGCAATTATACTAATATTTATAATGAGAATATGAATTCAAATATAAATGATAGATATAGTATTTTCAATATTGACAAAATAAAATTAGATTTAGAAAAAAATTCTAATGATGAAGAATCTATAGAAAAAATTATTAAAATTAAATATAATAATAAAATAAATAAAATAATTAGTAATCTAAAATATAAGACAAAATTATGTTACCATAATTATAAATGCAAAAATAGAAATTGTAACTTTGCTCATGGAGATGAAGAATTAAAAGAAATACAAAAAATAAGAGATTATTTCAAAAACAAATTTGATATAAATGAAAAAGAGAGAAAAATTAATAAAATATATAATGAATATAAAGAAGAATCAAAAAATATTTTTAATTTATTAAATATTAAATTAAGTAAAAGATTTATTTTTGATATTTTAAATCTTGACTATATAAAATTATATGAAGTGGAGCATATATATTCCAATATTAAAAATATTGAATTTATTTTTGACTCTTTAAGCATGGAATATTATTTCAATATTAGATATAATATATTAAATGAATTCTTAAGACAAAATCTCCTAAATTATTTCTTAAAATTATCAAATGATAATGAAAAAAATATAATGAATAATAAGTGGATATTTTGTTGCTTTGCTCAAATAGAAAAAATAAATGATAATGAAAATTTAATTTATTCTTTTAATTTGTCAAATTATGATATTTCCAATTTAAATAATGAAAAAAAATTATTAGAAAAATTTTATTTATATCCATATACTTTATACGACAAATTATTATTTTTATATGAAATACTCAAAAACAAAAATAATACTGAATACTTTATAAAATATTATTTTAATATTATTAATAAAATAGCAAATAATATATTAAATAAAAGAATCGAATTATGTTTAGATAATGATAATTATGAAGAAAATTTTGAATTTTTATTTTTATTAAAAATTATAAATATTTTATATTATCATTATATTAATAAAAAATCTAATAAAAAGTTAAATGAAATATTAGAAAAAACATTTATTCCTAATGATATTGATGAAACAATGAAAAAATTTGTTCAAATAGATATTAATTTAGAAGACTATTTCTCCGAAAATAATCAATCAAAAAGACTTAGAGGATTTTTATCAAGAAGAGAAAATCCAAAGAAAAAAATGACAAAACAAATTTCTTATATAATTCAATATTTATTCAAATATTTTGATCTTTGTTTAATTTTATTTTTAAAAGAGAATCAAAGAAAATATTTTGAATATATGATAAATTCAGAAAATGAATTATTTAAATTTTATTGTAATTACAAAATACTAACAATGGAAAAAAACAATAATAAAAATGATTATAAAGAAATGGCAGTATTGATTTATTACCTTACAAATTTAAAATATAATAATAGAAAAGAAGTAAAAAAAATTGAAAATAATGATATACTTTTCAGAATGTCTATTAATCATTTTAATGAATATAAATTAGATATAAAATCTGATTTCTATGATATTACATTTAAAATAGAGAAAACAAAAAATGAAATTAGTAATTATAATAAAATTGTTGTTTTTTGTTTAGATAGAAAAACAAATATATTCTATTTTCAAGATATAATTGATTTAAATGATCTTTTAATATATGATGATAATAAATATAAATTAAGAGTAAATCAAAATATATATCTAGTACCATTAAAAAAAATTACTACATACTTATATTCTTTTGAAAATGATTCTTTTCTATCTAATATTAGTATATTATATTATTATAATAAAATAAATCAAGATTATAAGAATTTAAGTAAATTTGTAGAAATCCCTAAATATTCTTGGAATATTGGTTATGATGGAAATAAATATTTATTATTATCTGAAGAGGATAACCAAATATATAATTTTAATGAACCAAACAATTATTCCAATTTAATAAAAGAAAAATTTAATATAGATCAAAATATCAAAATTATTAATACTGAAAATGATAGAATAGTTAACTTTATTGAAGGAATTAATAAAGCACCTTCTTTATTATATAGCCAAAATGATAAAATATTCATGATTGATGAAAATCGGAAAAGATATAATTGGTTAAATGACAAGGAAATAAAAAGTATTGAAAATCCCTTATGTATCCACGATATAAAAATAAAATATCTTTCAGCTACATTTAATGAATGCTATGCTATTGGAAATAATGGAAATCTATATGAAAATAAAGGAAATAGTTTTTGGAAAAAAATTAATTTACCACAAAATTCTAAAAAATTTTTACAATGTGCTTGTGGGGATGGATTTTTGATATGCTTAGTTAAAAATAATAAAGGGAAAGGAGTTATATATGCTAAAGGAATTAATAATTTTTATCAATGTGGTATTGATGATAATACTGGATATTCGGGTGGTTTATTAGGGAAAGATATTCAAAAATTAACTGAATGTGAAATAAATGAGGATTTAGATTTTAAAACTATAAGTGTAAATAAAAACTTCTCTGCAGCAGTAACAACATGTGGAAAATTATATATTTGGGGATTATCTAATAGAAATTATAATTTACCGCCAATTAAATCACCTACTTTAGTTAAGGAAAAAAATGGCAAACCTATCATAGTCGATAAAATTTCATTAAATTATGATAATTTTTTTGCAATTTGTAGGATATTAGAAAATGGAAATTATATTAAAAAGTTATTTTGTTTAGAAAAATCTGAAACTATTTTTGCTGAAAAATGCCCTTTTACTCTTAAGGAAATGAAAATAATGGATATAAAAGAAAAAAATTCAAGAATAATTCCAATAAAAATTTTAATAGAACAAAAAAAAACATATTGCTTATGCATTAATGAAAATATGCTAATAGATGAAATTAATCAAAATAGTAAGGAGAATGAAATAAATAACGATGTTAAAATATTTATAAATAATAGTATTCGACTATGCAAAGATGAAAAAAGCATAGAACACCTAAAAAAAATGTATACTTCTTTTGGCCTAAATAAATTTATTGATTTATATAATTCTCTATCAGAGAAATATATAAAAAATATAATTAAAGCTTTTAATGAAATGAAAAAAGACAATATTTCAACAGAAGATATTTATTATAATGAATTAATAGCATTTCTGAAAGGAAAAGAAGAAATGAGTGATTTATTATCATTTTTCTTAGACAATGAGAAAAATGAAGGAAAATTATTATTTTCTTATTTAAAAATGAGAATTTCTTTAATTGAAAAAAATATAATGGATTTTATTAATATAAATAATTCTTTAAAGTCTGAAGGTATATTTCAAAAAATAATAGAAAACAATAATATTTATTTGAGCGATGATTTAAGAATTCAATATTTTTACTCACTTTTATTAAATATGATTGAAAGAAATAATTACGATTATATAGGCTATAATAATAGGTATCGTAATCATGAAATGAAGAATATTAATATTGATAGATTTAAAGCAAATAATTTTAAAGAAAAATTTAATGAAAAAAAAATACCTGATATTCAATTAACCGAAACAATATTTGGGCAATTATATCATTTTTACGAAAATTCAGATGGTAAAGAATTTTTAAGAGAAAAAGGGGACAGATTATTTATAGTTAAATTAATTGGGGAAAGAGCAATAGATCAAGGCGGACCATATAGAGAAATTTTGTCAAGTATATGTGATGAATTACAATCTGATTATTTAGAATTATTTATTAAAACGCCAAATAATAAATCTGACATTGGAGAGTTAAGGGATAAATATATTGTTAATCCAAATTTAAATAATATTAGTTATAAAAAATCTTTTGAATTTATTGGTAAAATAATGGTTTTGGCTATTTCTACAGGTGAAACTTTTAATTTTAATTTTCATCCTATAATCTGGAAAAATTTATTAGAAAATAAAATATCTTTTGAAGAATATGAAACTATTGATTATAATTTTTATAATTTGATTAAACAATTAGAAGAAGGACTAAAGAAAAAAGATAAAAATTTTATTGATTCTCATGGTTTATATTTTGCTATTAAAAATTCTAATGAATTAGATATTGAATTAAAAGAAAATGGGCAAGAAATTAAAGTAACACTGGAAAATTTAGAAGAATATATAAATTTGGCTAAAATATCAAGATTAAATGAATTAAATAATCAAATTAAATATATTAAAGTTGGATTATATTCAGCAATTGAAAAAAATATTTTACAAATATTAGATTGGAAACAATTAGAAGAAATGGTTTGTGGAGAAACTATTTTTGATATTAAAAATTTTAAAGAGCATACAAAATGTAATAATGATGAAAAAGTGATAAAATGGTTTTGGGAATGGTTAGAAAATTGTAAAGAAGAAGATAAATTTAAATATTTAAAATATGTTACTGGTAGAAGTAGATTACCTAAATCAGATTATTCTCATATAATTAATGTAATTAGTATTAAAAATTTATTTCCTATTTCTCATACATGTTCTTCAACTTTAGATTTACCAAATTATGATTCAAAGACTATACTTATTGAAAAAATGCATTACGTTATTGAAAATGTAACTAATATAACTGATAGCTAAAAATTTTAAATATTTTTTATTATTTTAATTAGAATTAATAAATTTAAATTTTAACTAATTATTTTAGGAATTAAAAAAACAAAAAAATTGGGGATTGGGGATTGGGGATTGGGGATTGGGGATT
>JAJNAB010025030.1:0-11250 GCA_023783335.1 Enoploplastron triloricatum | reverse complement strand
TTTCTTTTTCATTTCTTTCATTATCCTCATTTACTTTATATAAAGTTTTATTTTTATCATTAAGCCCTTCAACATTTTTCTTATTTATTTAAAGAATATTTTTTTTTCTATGAATAAAAATTCATAAATATAATATTTTATATTATACATTAAAAATATTAATGGAGGGGGATAAAAATAAGAATAATAAAATTGAAAAAAATGTTGAAGGGCTTAATGATAAAAATAAAACTTTATATAAAGTAAATGAGGATAATGAAAGAAATGAAAAAGAAAAAAATAATATAAATGGAGATAAAACAAAAGAGAATAACAAAAGAACTGAAAGTCAAAATAAAAAAAGTAAGAATTTAGAAGAAATTAAACAAGAAAATATAAAAAATGAAAAAATTGAAGATAAGAAAAATGAAAAAATTTTAAATTCTGAAAATAATTCAACAAATGAATTAAATAATTATATTTATTTTATAGCTACATATAAAAAAAGTAACAAATTAAACTTTCATTTGCCAAATGAATATAAAATTGATCTAGAAGATATAGATGAAAAAGTTCATGAAAAAGATAATACAATATCAAAAGTATTTCGTTTTATTATTAATACAAACATTATTAAAAAAGGAAGAATAAAAGTTAATATAGAAAATATTGAAAAAAAGAATAGTAATTCATTTATAATAAACATAAAAAATGAAGATATAAATAAAAATTTATTTATATATGGCTTTGGATCTAAAATCAAAGATATTTGCCCATTATTTTTTGAAAGAGAATTTGAAATATATTTAAGTATTCTAAAAAATAAAAATATATCAAAAATATCAAAAGAATATTGTGATTTTATTTATTCAACCCAATTAATATTTGAAAAAGAAGAAGAATATAATTTATTATTTTATATTATTGTTTTTTTAGAAACCTATAATACTAAATATGCAAAAAGGCAATTAGAATTATTTAATCATGAAAATATCAATCAAAATGATATATCAACAGAAAGGCAAAAAATAATAAATAATATTTTTAATAAAATAGAGAAAGACCCTAAAATAATTCATATTGAAAATGAAAGCAAAGATAGGAAAAAAGTGACTGAACTGTTTTTATCTATTGATCTGTTTTATTGTATGTATTGCGAAACTAATAAAATTAATGAATTATTAGAAAATGAAGAATTCCAAGAAATATTATATCAAAAATTCATTGATTATATAAATGATTTTATATTTGATTTTTTTCTTCTTCCAAAAAAACATTTATTTAACATACTAAAAAAATGTAAAAACAATAATGAAATTTCTAATATTCTTATTTTTATTGGAAATAATATTATTGATTTTCTTCATAATTTAAATGAATATAAAAATGAAATTAAAAAAATTTTAGATAAAAAAAAAATTTCATTAATCATAAATATTGATGAAGAATATAAAGAACCTAAAAATAATGATGATATGCAACTATTATTAAATGAAATAATACAATTAGATGAAACTTCAGATCTAAAATTAATAAAAATATCACCTTCTATATTTAAAAAATATATTCAATTTAATCAAAATAATATTAAAAATTTGATTCTTCTCTACAAAATAATTAATTTAAATAATAAAATAAATTCTTTTGAAGCAGAGGAATATTTAAAATCTATTAAAGATAAAATAACTGAATACATAAATAGAGAAAAAAATGGAGAAAATGAAAAAAACAAAATTTGTCCTAAAGATATAATTGAATCTATTTATTTAGCAAATAAATATGATATAAATATGACTAAATTTTTAATTGAACAATTAGAAATTAAATTAGATTTTGAAACTGTAAAAAAAATAATATTGAATTTAATCAAAGAATATAAGGATTTACCTGAAGACACAAAAGAAATAATATCAAAATATTTACCTCAAGAACAAAATTTAAATCCTAGTAACAATTTAAATTCTAAAACAAAGGAAAATGAAGAAAACCAACAATCTGAAAAAGATGATAAAAAAGATTCTAATATCCTAAATAATGCAAATGAGAAATTAAATGAAAATAAAAGTCAATTATATAAATTAATTTATGAAAATAAAAAATCTATTGAGGATGAAAATAAAAGGCATAATGAAACATTGAATGATTTTAAAAGTTTCAAAAAATTATTCAAAAATAAAGAAATGTATCAAATAGATGAACAATTAATAAAATTATTCTTAAAAAATTTTAAAAATAAAGATTTAAGTAAGGAAATTGATATATTAAATGAAATATTTAATGAAAAAAAAACAATAGATACTGAACAAATAATTAATGAACTAAAATTACTTTTAAAAAGAAAATATATTTTTAAAGCAGTTAGTGGAATTAAATCTTTTATTTTAAATTTAGAAGTAAAAAAAACAGAATACTATGAAAAAATAAATAGCATTCCTTTATTAAAAGAAGATAGTAGTCCCTATAATGATACTAATACTATTAAAAATATTATTAATGATTTAAATAAAATAAATATTGATGTAAACGAAGAAGAAAATAAAGAATATATAAAAATATTATATAATTTAAGTAAAGAGCCAGAAATTATTTTATTTTTATTTGAAATTAATAATAATAATATTTTAGATAAATTAAAACAAGAAGATAAAGAAAAAATTAAGCAAATTATAAATTGTTGTGAACTTGTTAATAAATTAGGAAAATTAGAAAATATAAAAAATTTAGAAGATAAAAAATTGATTGAATTATTCAAAGAAAAAGTAAATCAAAATAAAGATATATTAAATGATTTTAAATATTTGGTCAATAATAAACAATTTTATGATTCTCTCTTTATATATAAAGAATCGATCTTTAATGAATTAATTTTTCCAAAAGAACTTGTTTTTAAATTAATTGAAAAATCTAAGGATTTTAAAGAAATTTTAAAATCTTTAAATTATTTGGAAAAAGATTTGATTTTAGTACTTGATGTCATTAATTCCAAAAAAGATATAATATTTAAAATGGATAAAAATCTTATAATCGAAATTGAAAAATATATTGATCCTAAAAAAAAATATGATTTAAAGGAATTAAAAAAACAAATAAATTTATTGAATAAAAATAATATTATTAAAAATATTAAATTTACTCCATTAATTTTTGAAAAATATAATGAATTAGATTTGGAAATTTTAAATACAATTATTGATTTATTAAAATCAGATGATAATAAAAATGAATGGGATAAATTAATTCATAAAAGTATATTGAATTTAGTGGAAAAAGGAAAAATAAAGAATTTAGATCTTTTAATTATGATTCAAAAAGATAGCATTTATAATAATGAAGAATATAAAGATTTAAGAGACTTGAAGATATTTGATGGAATCGATATATCTACAATAAATAATGATTTTATTGATAAATGGAAAAATATAGATTTCAAAAAAATGTTTAATTCAAATATAGAGGATTTTTATAATAAAATTTCTTTATTAATAAAAGACATTAAAGATTTTAAAATATTACTTTCATTATTTGACAAAGAAATTAATGAACTTAATAAATCTATTGAAAATAGATTTAAAGAAATTCTAAAAAATAATAAAGCAAGTATAAATATTGGTGATTTAGTTGAATTAATTCATTATACTGATGAAAAAAAATTAAATTTGATGAAAAATTTCATGGAAATAATAGAAAATAATTTAAAAACTATACCAATAAAAGATATATATATTAAATTAGAAAAATTAGAAATATCAGAAGAATGTAAGAAATCAATTTCAAAATATTTAACTAAAGAGCAGACAGTTGATAATTTTATACAATTATTAAATGAATGCAATAATATTAAAGGAAATATTTTAGAAAATATAGACAATAAATTTATTATAAAATCAGAAAATTTATTGAAAATTGAAGATCGTCAAGAAAATGACAATTGTAATTTTCTTAAATATATGATTAAAAATAAATTTTTTGAAGAAAAAAATAAATTTAATGAAATTCCATATATAAAAGAGACAAATGAAGCAATGAAAACAATTAGAGAAAATATTGAATCATTTAACATTAATTTCAGCATTTTTAATAAAATAATTGAAGAAAAAAAAGAAAATAATTTATTGGAACGTTTTTTATGTGTATATTATAATAAGCAAGAAGCTAAGGAAAAATTAAATAATTTAATTAATAAAATAAATGAAATAAAAACAAAAATTAATGAATTCCAATCAATTAGTGATAATTTAAATAAATATTTAAAAAACCATCTAGATGAAATAAATGAAGTTAATACAATTATTAAAAATTTAAAAGAAGGAAATATGAATTATAAAATAGATATTGAAAAATATAAGAAGTATTTTGATAAAGAAAAGGCTTTAATTATTAAAACTAAATTTTTTGATTTATTATATGAGAAAAATAAATTAAAAATAAAAGAAGAAGAGAAACTTTTTGAAGAATCAATAAATGAATATAAAACTTTAGGAAAAATATTTCAAGATAATAAAATCTATGAAATTGATGATAATATTTTAAAGGTATGTTTTGATACTCTAAAGAATGAAGATTTAAAGAATGAAATAGATTCTTTGAATAATCTTTTAAATGAGAAAAAAGAAATAAATAATCAAGATATAATTAACAAAGTTCAATTATTTTTAAGAAGAGATTATCTTTTTCAAATTATTTCTGAAATTATCAAATTTATTGAAACTATTAGACCAAAAAATAAAGAATATATAAATAATTTAAAGAATATTTTAAAAAATAAGGATACAAAAGATATAACAATTTTAAAAAAATGTTACAACGATTTAGTAAATTTAAATTTTAATATAAATGAAGTTGAAAATATTGAATTTTTTAATATTTGTTCAGAATTAAATAAAGAACCAGAAATAATGTTATTTTTATTTGAAATTAATAAAAGTAATATTATAGGTGAATTACAACAAGAAAATAAAGAAAAAATTTCACATATTATAAATTGTTGTGAACTTTTTAAAAAATTAGATGAATCAGAAAAATTAGAAAATATAGAAGATAAGCAATTTATTGAATTATTCAAAAAAATACTAAATCAAAATAAAGGTATATTAAATGACTTTAAACATTTGATAAATAAAAAGCAATTTTATTCTTCCTTATTTGAATATTCAGAATCAATTTTTAAAGAATTAATATTTCCAAAAGAACTTGTTGTTAAATTAATAAAAGAATCTAAAGATTTTGAAGAGATTTTAAAAGCTTTAACTTATTTAGGAAAAAATTTTGTTTTAGTTCTTGATTTTATTAATTCAAATAAAGATATAATATTTAATAAAGATAAAAATAAAATAATAGAAATTAAAAAATATATTCTTCCTAAAAAAGAAGATGATTTAATAGAATTAAATAAACAAATTCATTTATTGGATAAAAATCAAATTATTCAAAATATTAAATTTTGCCCATTAATATTTAAAAAATATGATGAATTAGATTTGGAACTTTTAAATACTATTATTGATTTATTAAAATCAAATGATAATAAAAAGGAATGGGATATATTTATTCATGAAAGTATATTGAAATTAGTGAAAAAAGGAAAAATAAGGAATTTAGATCTTTTAAATATGATTCAAAAAGATGATATTTATAATAATGAAGAATATAAAGATTTAAGAGATTTAGAGATATTTGAAGGAATTGATAAATCTTCAATAAATAATGAATTTATTGATAAATGGAATTCTATGAATTTTATAAAAATATTTGATTCAAATTTAGAAAAATTTTATAATAAAATAACTTTATTAATTCAAGAAATTCAAGATTTTAAAATTTTGATTTCATTATTTAATAAGGAAAATAATAAATTTAATAAATCTATTGAAAATAGATTTCAGGAAATTCTAAAAAATAATGAAAAAAAAATAAATATTGATTATTTAGTTGAATTAATTCATTATACTGATGAAAAAAAATTAAATTTGATGAGAAATTTCATGGATATAATAGAAAATAATTTAAAAACTATACCAATAAAAGATATATATATTAAATTAGAAAAATTAGAAATATCAGAAGAATGTAAGAAATCAATTTCAAAATATTTAACTAAAGAGCAGACAGTTGATAATTTTATACAATTATTAAATGAATGCAATAATATTAAAGGAAATATTTTAGAAAATATAGACAATAAATTTATTATAAAACCAGAAAAATTATTGGACATTGAAGATAATGAAGAAATTGCAAATTATAATTTACTTAAATATGTAATAGAAAATAAATTTTTTGAAGAAAAAAATAAATTTAATGAAATTCCATATATAAAAAAGACATGTGAATCTATCAATAAAATTGATGAAAATATTAATTCATTTAATATTAATTATAAAAATTTTAATAAAATAATAGAAGAAAATAAACAAAATATTTTATTTCAACGCTTGCATTTATTAAATAAACAAAAAGTTGAAGAAAATATAAATAAACAAAAAGCCGAAGAAAAAATAGATAATTTAATTAAAAGAGCTAATGAAATAAAACAAAAAATTATAGAATTTCAATTAATTAATGATAATTTAAATAAATATTTAAAATCTCATCGAAAAGAAATAAATGAAGTTAATACAATTATTAAAAATTTAAAAGAAGGAAATATGAATTATAAAATAGATAATGAAAAATATAAGAAATATTATGATAAAGAAAAGGCTTTAATTATTAAAACTAAATTTTTTGATTTATTATATGAGAAAAATAAATTAAAAATAAAAGAAGAAGAGAAACTTTTTGAAGAATCAATAAATGAATATAAAACTTTAGGAAAAATATTTCAAGATAATAAAATCTATGAAATTGATGATAATATTTTAAAGATATGTTTTGATAGTCTAAAAGAAGAAGATTTAAATAATGAAATAAGTACTTTGAATAATCTTTTTAATGAAAAAAAAGAAATAAATAATCAAGATATAATTAATAAAGTAAAACTATTTTTAAGAAGAGAAGATCTTTTTCAAACAATTTCAGAAATCCTTAAATTTATTAAAATTATTGGAGCAAAAGAGACAGAATATTTAAAAAATTTAAATAAAATATTATTAAATAAAGATAAAAAAGATATAACAATTCTAAAACAATCTCATGAAGATTTAAAAGAATTAAATATTGATATAAATGATGATAAAAATAATGAGTTTATTAATATTTTATTATTATTAAAAGAAGAAATGGAAATACTATTATTTTTATTTCAAATTAACAAAAATAAATTAAATGAAGAAGATACAAATAAAATAAGACATATTAAAAACTGTTGTGAATTATTAAAACAAATAGGAACAATAGAAGATTTAAAAGATAAAAGTGATAGAGAATTAATTGAATTATTCAAAGAAAATGTCAAATTAAAAAAAGGAATAATTAATGATTTTCAAATATTAATAAATGATAATTATTTTTATAATTCTCTTTTTGATTATAGTCAAAGTATTTTTGATAAATTTATTTTCCCTAAAGAGCTAGTATATATATTATTAGACAAATCAAAAGATTTCAAAAATATTATAAATTCTTTAAATTATTTAGATAAAGATACAGTTTTATTTTTCAATGTTTTAAATGAAAAAAATGAATTAATACTTAATAAAATTAATGGAAATAAAAATAATATTATTGAAATTAAAAATTATATCAATCCTAAAAAAGAAGATAATTTATATGAATTAAAAGAAAAAATTAATTCTTTGGCAAAGTCAGAAATTATAAATTATATCAAATTTGATCCTTCACTTTTTAATATCTATATTAAAAATGAAAATAATATAAATATTATAAATGATACTATTAATATATTAAAAACAGATGATAACAGAATTGAAACCGACAAATTTATTCAAAAAAATATATTAACATTAGTAAAAAGTCGAAAGCTTAAAAATAGAGATATTTTAGATACTATTACAAAATATATTGATCAAAAGTATAATAAAGAGCTTCTTTCATTAGAGTTATTAAATGGAGTTGATATTTCTTCACTAAAAGATAATAATAATTATAAAGATTGGAAAAATTTATTTAATCTTAAGAAATCTGATTTTTATGATAAAATTTGTAAATTGATAAAAAATATAGAAGATTTTAAAATTTTATTTTCATTAAATAATAAAGAAGATAAACAATTTAATGATATATTGAAAAATAAATTTAAAGAATTATTTGAGAGCTATATAAAAAATAAAAATGAAGATAATATAACAAATTTAATTGATTTTTCAGATAAAAATGATAATGATCTAAAACATTTTGTAAAAGAAAAAATTCAGAATAATTTAGATTTTGAGACCAAAAATAATATATATATGAAATTAGGTGAAAAATATAAAAATTTATCCAATGAAATTAAAAAAATGGTTTGTGATCATTTAACTCAAGGGAATAATTGGAATCCTGAATTTTTAATCAAAATATTAAAGCAATGCAAAAATATTAAGAAAGAACTTTTGACTCATATAAATGATCAATTATCTATAAAAGAAAATAATTTTTTACAATTGAAAAATAAAATTGAAAATGAAGAATATAATATTTTAAAAGAAATTATTTCCAAAAAAATTATTTCTAATTTTGATGAAATAGAAAAGACGAAAATAGTTATTGAAAAAATAAAGAAAAGAATTGATAAATATGATTTTCCATATAATGAATTGAATCAAATTTTTGAAGAAAAAGAAAATATATCATTATTAGAAGAGCGTCTTAAATGCATTTATTTAGATGAAAAAAAAGCAAAAAAAAATTTAAAAAATTTGGAGGATGAATATGAAAAAATAAAAGAAAAAATTGAAGAATTTAACTTAATTTTAAAGCTTAATAGTTATTTTGAAAAATCTTGTCCAGAAGAAAAAATAAAAGAAATTATAAGATTATTAAATCAAGAAAAGTTAAATTATTTTGAAGATAAAATAAAAAACAATCAATATAAAAAATATAAAGAATATATTGATATTGCAAAAGATGGGGATTTAATAAATAAAATTAATAGTGATATATTTAAAAAGATATATAAGGATAAAAAATCACAAATAAAAGAAGAAATAAAAAGTCTGACTGAATCATTTGAAAGCTTTAAAGATTTAAAAAATTTATTTATACCTGGAAGCATTAATAAAATAGATAAAAATACTTTATACTATTTCAAAGATTATTTAGACAAAGAAAATATTAATGATTTAGATAAGGAAATAGAGTTAATATATAAATTTCTAAAAATAAACAAAAAATTAGATAAGGAAGAAATAAAAAAAGAACTAACTTCTTTTTTGAAAAAAGAAAAAACAAAAAAAATTTTATTCGTATTAATTCCAATATTTATACTAATTTTTATTTTATTTTTTATGCCAATATTTAAAGATATTATAATAACTAAAATTACTGATATTTTTATACCTTCAAAAGAGTATGAACCAAATAAAATAAATTGGGATATTTTTAATATTTCAAAAGAAATATCAAAATCAGAAGAAAAAAAATATGATTTTGAAGAATTATCTTCTCAAAAAGAGAAAAAAATTTCTATAAATAAAGAAAAAATAATTATAGGAATAGACTTTGGTTCAATTAATATTAAAAGTTCTTATACATCTGAAAATGATATTAAAAAAATAGTTATAATTGGGAAAAACCCCAGTGAAATGGAAACATCGAGAATAACAGATAAAGGGCAAAAATTTTCAATTGTTGCTTCAACTTCTTTGAAAAATTATAAAAATAGTGAATTAAATGATATAAATTTCATTAAAGGAATAAAATCTCTATTTTCTTTAGATAAATTTAATAATGATAATTTATGCTATATATACCCAAGTAATTATGTTTCTACTTTTAATATTAAAAATATTATAAAAGAATATTTTATCATGATCCAAAAAGATATACTCAAAAAAAACGAAATACAAAAATTTAATAAAAATTTAATAAAATGGATAATCTCTATTCCTCAAGCATGGAACGAATTTAAAAAACAAATACTATTAAATGCAGCATATGAATCTGGAATAAATAATATACAATTAATATATGATAATGAGGCAGCATCATTAACAATGTTTACTGATACATTTATAAAAGATAATTTTAAAAAAAAAAGAAAAGTATTTATGTTAATTGATGCAGGTGGATATTATTCAAATATAACAATAAATGAAATAGTTGATAATGGAGTAATAAAAGAAAAAATTAAATTAAAAAATAGTATTTTTAAAAATATAGGTATAATTACTATATCTGAAGAAATAATAAAAGTTTTAGAAAATGTTTTCGGAAAGTATTTTTGTGATAAAATAAAAAGAGAAAAGCCTGGAGAATGGATAGAAATTTTGCAAGGAATAAATCAAATAATAAAAGATACATATACTAAAGATGGAATTGAAGAATTTGACATAAAGTTTAAATATTATCGAAAAGGAGAATATGAATATTTTTATAAAAATGAAAAAAGCATAAAAAAATATATTATTAAATATAATCAATTTTCTGTAATATTTCCTGGAGGTTTGGTAGGAAATATTATTTATAGCAATGTTATAAATATTTTAAATAATGTTGAAAATATAATTAAAGAAATGAAATCTCAAAATATTAATATAGATAGTATAATGATTGGAGGCGGATTATCTAAAAACAAAATTTTTCAAAAAGAATTTGAGAAAATTAAAATACCTATAAATTATTTGTCTTCATTTGAAAATGTAATTTCAAAAGGGGCAGTTATTTATGGAATTAATTCAGATAAAATAAAATCAAGAATAAGCCCAGCTACTATAGGAATAAGAAAAAAAGAAAAAAATAGAGATAAAATTGAAATTTTGGTAAAAAAAGGAGAAATATTGGAAAAATTTTCAAAATTAAAGTTTATTAAGGCTTCTACTAATAAACAAGAAATTATTCAATTAAATATATATATTTCTGAAAATGAAATAGGAAAAGAATACTTAGAAGAAAAAGATTATTTTGGAAGATTATTATTACATATAAAAAGTGGATATAATGGAATTATTCAATTAAAAATAAATTATGATACAGTTTTGAGTTTTTCTGCCATTGAATATAATAATCAAAAGGAAATTAAAACTGAATTTGAATTTTTCAAATAATATATAAATCCTATAATTTATATTAATATTAACTATTTTAATAATTATATTTAATTTTATTTATTTAAAATAAAACAACAATTAAATTAAATATAAGTGTATTGGGGATTGGGGATTGGGGATTGGGGAT
>JAJNAB010025029.1:0-11269 GCA_023783335.1 Enoploplastron triloricatum | reverse complement strand
CCCAATCCCCAATCCCCAATCCTCTCCAATCCCCAATCCCCAATCCCCAATCCCCATATAAAAATTAAAATATTTTTTATATTTTTTTAAATAAATATATAAACCATTAATAAATTTAAAAATTCTATTCATTAATTAAATATTATTATTAATATAATTATGAAATTTTTTTATATTAATATAATAATTTACAAATATAAGAATGAAACCATATAAGGCTTTTACTCTTTATATTTGTTAAAAAACTATTTTTTCTAAGTTTTCCTATACATCTATAGTATGTACTTCTATTTTAAAATTATGTTTGAATTTTTTACAATTTTTGTCCTTACAAGCTTTATCAATTAAATCTTTTTTTATTTCCAAAACTCCATCTTCAGGAACAAAATTAGTATTAAACCACATTTTAAAAATTTTATCTTTACCTCCAAACATCTGGACACTAAAAAATAATATTTTAACATCGCCTGTAACAATAAAACCATCATCACCCAATTCATAATCAACAAAAGGAGCATTTTCTTCAATTGCTTCTTTTTTTGTATAATTAAAAACATTATTTTTATTATCTACTTTATTTTCAACAACAAAAGTAATTTTAGAAAAAGCAGGAACAGTAACCATTCTTATTTTTCTAATACATAATGTTTTAAATTCAATTGGATGTATTATATTATTTTTTAAAATTTGTTCAAAATAAAAAACATATCTAATTTGACTAGGCACAGTTACCCCTTTTCCATTATCAACTCTCATTAATCCATAATATTTAAGACAATCAGCGGCAGTATCAAATTCTTCTAAATATAATAATAAACAACTAATTAAAGTTCCTGTTCTTCCTTTTCCTGCTAAACAATGTATCGCAACTACATTTTTCAAATCTTCTTTTAAAAAATTTTTTGCATCTTCGCAAAATGGGCGAATTAAATTTAAAGGTGGGGCTTCGTGATCTTGAAATGGGAAATATCCTTGTTTATAAAAAATATTTGGGGCATATTTTTTTTCTTCGCATAAATTATATACTTTATAATGCTCTGCATGTCTTTCATTAAAAAAATTAATTACATCATTCATATCATTTCTATATAAAGCCTCATATGAAGTTGAAGGAAATCCCATAGCTATTATTCTAGGTGTTATATATGTTAAATCTAAATCATATCTATCAAAACAAAAACGATTTTTATCTTGGGATACTAAAGATTTTATAAAGCCTTTGTTAGATTTATTTTTTACGGATACTTTAACTGTATCTTCTGTTTTTTTTTTTAAATCTGCAATTCTTTTTTCTGTAGAAATTTCACTTTTTTTTGGTTGAATTGGATTTTGGTCATTTTCAACTGAAGATGAAGAAGGCATTTTACGCATTGTTTCTGCTTCATGCTCATAATCTGAATAATTTTTAATATTATTATCTTCCTCCATATAATTTTTCTTAAAATTAATAATATAATAAAATATTTATATAAATTAATTATACTATATTAAATAATAAATTTAAAAGAATATTTATATTAAATATTTTTAAATAAATGCTTTTATTTTTTTTAATTACAAATATTTTTTAATTTGTTTTTAAATAAAAAATGGATTTTTGTTTTGAACCAACAAAAGAATGTGTTAGATATGGCTCAATTATTTCCTTTATGAATGATGTAGTAAGTAATAATGAAACACCAGCTATTACATATGATCCTTCAGATCCTTTACAAGATTATCAAAAGGAAAAAATTGAAGATTATGTAGATTTTTTAAAATCTAGGAATATTCTTTATTCAAATGGAGCTTTTAATGAATTTTGCCCACTTATATTCTTTTAAAGATAAAAAAGATATTCAAAATAATTATTTCAATACATTATTTTTAGTTTTACCACCTTGTGAATATGATGCAATGATTAAATTTAAACATTTAATAAAAAAATTAAAAAATGAAATTTTAATGGATGATAATATAAGAATAAGTAATAACCAAATAATAGACTCTTATATTAAATTTAAACAAGAATTAAAATCAAATCATGAACAATCAGTAAAATTTATGAGAAATGATAATAATAAAGTTAATTTTAATGATTCTGTGCAATTCTTACATATTCAAAGTGGGAAATTTTTATCTTTTAAAAATCATGATGAACACTTAAAAACATATATAGAATTATCAGAAAAAATGTCGAAAAATACAATTTTTAGATTTAATTCTGCTTTTAAATATCAAGAAGACAATTCAACAAATGTTTTTTTTAATATGACTATTAAAATTTCATGTGGTGAAAAAAATACAAGAAATGAAAAATATATAAGTAATATTTCAAATAATTCCTATCTAAATAGAATAGATAAAACCGTTTCATTTGGAAAAACATTATTAAATAGGGGAGTAAGAAGATATAAAAGATCTATAACTGTAAATGAAAGAGAAAAATCAATTAGAATGTCACTTAATAGTATATTTTCAGATAAAAAAAATAGAAGTAAAATGAAAGAAAATTTCTTTTCATATTCAACTCAATCTAATTTCGCTTATAAAAATTTTGGAAAAAAATTGTTACCTAAAGATAATTATATTGGTATTGAAAAACAAAAAACAGATTATTGGAGAATAATCAATTTTTCTCAAAATTATATAAAAGATAATAAATATATTAATTTATTAGATTATTTTTGTATTCAAAATATCGAAAAAAATCTTTTCATACAAGCAATTGACAAAGGGGAACCAGAAGGAGAAGATAATTTGGATAAATTCAAAAAAATAAGAGAAGAAATGGGGAATAAAAAATTTGAAGTCCAAAATAACCAACAAATTTCAGAAAAGTTAGTGGATGAAAAGGAAAAAATTCCTTATGTTGATATAAATGATGAAGAAAATAAAAATGATATAAATTTAAATGATGATAAAGATGAAAATAATAATATGGAATTAAATTATATTTTTGATGAAAATTTTTATTCAAATATGAAATATGAATTAACTATTAATACTTATAATGAAAAAGATTTTATAGAACCTTTTGGACTTTTTAAATTTGAGATAATTAGTCCAGATAAAAAAATAAATGGTGATTTAAAAACAAATATTAAATTATTAACAGAGGAAAGTTATGTTAGAATAATTAATGTCTTTACTAATAAAGTAGTTTCAACTAATGTTTTACAGAATAATAAAGGGAATAAAGTTCAATTAACATTAGTAGATAATATTGATATTACAAATATAGAAGAATATGAAAAAACATTATTCAAAATTGAGATATCAAATGAAACTCAAAGTCAATATATTAATCAACTAAATTTTGGTATAAAAGAAAATGATAATGAGGAAAATGATAAAGATAAAGATAATAAAGATCAAGAAAGTAAAAGTGAAGAAAATAATAGTGAAGAAAGAGATATTAAATTTTTATTAAAAAGTGATTATATTAAAATAAAAACGAAAAGAGGAAGGCATTATATAGGTATAAGACTAAATAATAATGATATTAATAACAGAGAATTAATTTTAACTAAATCATTATCAGATTTAACTAAATTTAAATTAAATTTTCTAGATGAAGAAGATAAATATGAATTACATTTTTTTGAACAATTATTATGGAATTTAAAAAATATTTTGAGATATTTTAACAAAGAAGTAGAAACAAATATAGATGAATACAATTATGAGCATATTCTCCATGTTTTAATAACTTTGGAAGATAAAATAAAAATATTTAAAGATAATAGAAATGTGAAGATAGTCCAAGAAAATAAATTTGATTTTTTGATAATAATTGAAAAATTTGGTATTGTTTCAAAATTAATTGATTTATTTATAGCTAATTGGTTTCATAATTATAATCGTTTAGACTATAATAAATTTGAATTAAAATTAATAAAATATTTTACTGAACAAAAAGATGAAATAAAGTGTAAACAAATAGTATCCAAAAAAATTTTAAAAATATTAACTTTAATATATGATTTAGAAAAATCATATTTAGATAATATATCAGATAAATTGCTATATTTTTTTATGTTTGTAGGAAGAGATGATAAATGCACTAAATTTCTTGTTCATATATTAAAAAATAATAGAAAACTATTAATAAGTTTATGTCCTACAAATCTTGATCCTAAAATAAATTTAAATCAAAATCAAAGTCAAATTCAAAGCCAAAGCGAGAGTCATAGCCAAAGCCAAAGTCAAAGTTCAGAAAGTCAAAATAGTGAAAATAATGATACTTTCAAAGATAGTGATAATAATTCTTCTGTTTCAGAAAAAATGTATGAAAATCTGAAAAAATGTCTTTTGAGAATAATTAATGATTACAACCATTTAAATTTAAATAAATTAATGATTTATTTTTCTTCAATTTTTCTTTTTTTTAAATTAATGAATTGTCTATTAATATATAATAATCAACCATTTATGCTATTTTATGATTATTATTTTGAGGAATTAAATTTATTTAAAAAAGAAGGAGAAAATTTTTACAAGCCAAATTTTCAAAAAAATCCAATTTTAATTGACTTTTATGTAAAAGATGATAATATATATGCAAAGAAAATGAAATTCTTTAATGTAGAGGGAGTAATAACTGAAGAAAATTATTCTGAAAATGATGATGATGAAAACGATACAAACAAAATTCAAACAAGTGTACAAAATAATACATCAAGAAATAAGGAATTTATTGAATTTAAATTAAGTGATTTAATAGGAATTAATAATAGTAGTAATATTGATAAATATTATAAATTGATTTTATTTGCTAAATTAGTCAGTTTAAATATATTTTTTTATTCTAATATATCTTTATGTAATGAAAAATTTAAAGCTTATTTAAAAAGTATATTTAATATTAATGATATAATTAAAAATTATTTATATTCAAGCAAAACTATTGAACTAAGTCTAAGAAAGAAACCAAATAATTTAAATAATGACCTTAAATGCTCTCTGATACAATTGTTAAATTATTTATATTTTAGAGTTCCTTTTCCTTTTTGGGAAAAAATAAATTTATTTAGAACTTTAGAAAATATTAATCCTAATATAAACAAATTAGATTCCACAGATATTAATAATAACGAAAAAAATATAATAGAAGAACAATCCTTAGATAATATTATAGTTTACGTTGGTCAAATTATTTCAAATAGTATAAATATAAATGTTAAGCGAAATGATCCATTTCTATTATTACAAATATTTGAATGTACAAAATATATTTTAAGATATTTATATTCTTTTAAAAATAAAGAGGAAAGAATTGATTCAGTATTTGATTTAATAAGTAAAATTTTAGGACTTTTAGATAAATATATAGGAATGTCAACTAATGAAGAAATTAATGGAAGATTAATTCAATCTTTAAATTCTATTTCAAATGATCAATTAGATTTAAAAGATCCTTTATTTTTGGTGACTGATAATTTCCAATTTTTATTTCAAAAATTCAGAAAGAAATTAGAAGCAACTATAAAAACTACTGAAGTTAAAAATTTAAAAAAAGAATTTAAAGATTTATTCGGAACTGCTGTTGCTAAGGAAGAAAAAAGTTATATAAGTAATTCTATTAATAGAAATTTAAAAAGAAAATCTGTTTATAAATTAAAAAATTATGATTTAAGTCATATTATATTAGAATTTTCAATAAATACGAATAAAGAGCAAAAAACAATCATTAATGAAATAATGATTATGATGACAGAAATATTTCTTGAATTTTTACAGTATATAGAAAGTTTATGTATAGATGAGGCAGGTATGAATTTACTAGAATTAAAAAAAGTATATAATGGAAATCAAAAAAATTTTGAAAAGCTAGTAATTGAGCAAGTTATTAAAAAAAATAATAGTGATCTTTCAAAAGTAGATCCCAAAATGTATAAAAATCGTTATTTTGATTATAAAGAATTAGATAATAAATATTTAGAAAAGTTTAAAAAACATTGGAAATTAGGAGATAATATTTCTTCTTTTTTCTTTAAATTTTTAAGAGTTAGTGAAAATATTGATATAAATAATTTAACTATGAAGATAATTTATAGATTAAATAATCAACAAAAAATCTATTATGATAATATAAGTAATTATGTTATTTTTTATTTTGAATCTGACTACATTAAATTTTTGAAAATAAAAAATCTATTTATTAAAATATCTAATATTATAAAAAGTATTAATTTAGTCAAAAGACTTGATAAAAGTACATTAACATTATATAATGAATTAAATGAATTATTTGAAGAGTTAATTAAAAATTTATATAATGAAAAAAAGTGGATGCATGATAATAATATTTTAAATAATTATGAAAATGTAAGAATAGAAGATCAATGTGAAGAATCTGAAAGTAGCAGTAAAAGCGAAAAAGAAAGTTCAAAAAAAGATAAAGAAGAAATAATTAATACTTCTACAAATAAAGAAAAACCCAAAGAAAAAGAAGAATTAATAAAGAATCAAAATGAAAATGCCGATGAATATTATTTAAATGAAAATAACAATGAAAATAGTTATATAAATTTATTAATTGTCCAACAAACATTATATAATTTAGGATTTATTAATTTAATTAATAATTTCTTTATATATATTGAATGGATTGTAAAAAGAAAAGAAGATGATATTAAAGATGAATATATAACTGAAATTGAAAGAATTTTGATATCAATTTATAAATTGATAGTATTATTTATATATAATAATAATAAACATCAAACAATGATAAAAGAGCAATTATATTTATATATAAACCCTTTGAGAATTAAAAACAAAGGGCAATTTATGCTATTTTATTATTTAGGATATTTTATTTTTAATTTAGTCTATAATTTTAAAGAGAAAAAAGACCTAAATGAAATTAAAAATTTAGATCAAATTATAAATACATTAAAATTATTGGATGAATTAGAATGGAATAATTGTAAAGATATAATACCTTTTTATGTTGAATCCTTGAAAATAATTATTGAATTTGCTCCAGTTACTTATTTTTCAACTTTATTTCAAATTTTGAAAAAAATAACTAATGTTATAATAAATGCAATTAATAATAAAAGTGAAACTAAAAATGATATAATTTCATTTAAAAGAATTTTAGAATTAATAATTGTTGAACAAGATAAAAAGGCTATAGAAGAAAATAGGAACACAGCAATATTATCTTTAGACACAATAATTGCTACTTATTTAAGTATGATTAAATTATTAATTTTAGATGGAGAAATTGACTTAAAATATTTAAAATTATGCAAAATATTTAATTTAGTAACAAACTTAATTTATAATAATTTTCATTTATATAAAGGGAATTTCGATGACAAAATAATATATAATAGAAAATTGAAAAAAACTCTTTATTTTTTTTGTAAAAAAGTCAAAATAACTAATACCTTAATATATACAAAAAGAAATAAAAAAAATATAGATTTGAAAGAATTCAATGAATTTTTAGGATTAACAATCCCTAAACTTTATATTATTTTACAAATGACTGATGACAAAAATAATATAGATAATGAAAATGATACAGAATTTATAATAAGTGTATCTAATAAATTTTATAAGAAAATATATGAAATGATTTCAAAAAACAAAACACAACTCATTGATAATTCAATAACATTTTTATCAGAAGAAGATGAAGATGATATAATAGACATTTTAAATAATATTCATAATGATTCATTAAAATATTTAGATTTAGTTTATGGTTTAATAAAACCAAATATGAAATTTCCTTTAATAATAAATGAAAATACTATTAAACAAGAAATAGACGAATTCGAAGAAAATTCTCAACCTCCAACACTTAAATTCAACGAAATTTGGAATAAAATTCAACTAGAAATTAATTATCGACAAGGATTAAATAAATTCCAAGAAATTGTGAGATCTGAGATTAATAAAGATAGAACAAATTTTGTTAGAAATTTATTTGATTTTTTTGATCATATTCAAAATCATACTACTGATGATACTAAAAAAATAAAAGAAACTGATAAAAATTTAAGGCCTGACATATCTTTTTATGAAATTTATTTTAAATGCTTTCAAGAATTTTACATTAAAGATTTTATTAATTATAAGAGCGAATTATTTTTTTTTTATTGGTGCAATATTTATATTATGGAATTTAATAAAATAGAAAAAAATTTCTATCCGAATAAAACTAAATATAATAAAGAATTTTTTAATGGATTAGATTTAATTGAATTTACAATTAATCAATTTAGAGATATTAATGTCTTTTCAAATAGCTATGAAAATTTACTTTTCATTAAATTTTTTAATAGTTATCTCTGTGAATTAGATGATGAAAATAGAGCAAAACTTCTTAATCAATTTATTGATAAACCTGAGGCTAAAAATATATTTTCGTTATTGAAACATATATTAACTGATTTAGAAAAAAAAATAGAATTAGATAAAAATGAATCTAATAATAAATTAACTGAAAAAGATGAATTGGAGCACGAAGCAATTAATTATCTTCAAGAACAGAAAAAAGAAATACATCATTATTCACCTAATTTATTCGAAAATGATTTAGATGAATATGAGTTGGCTTTAGAATTAATCTCAAATTTATCTGAAAATAATGAAGTAATTAAAGGAAAAATGAAAGATTATTTAAGAATACAATATAACAATGCTAAATATCACAATTTTATAATTATATTATCAGGAATAATTGAAAATTTTATTCCTGATGAAAATGAAAATAATATTAAATTAATAGAAAAATACTTTAGTCTAATTATAAAAATAATTGAATGCATAACAAAATGCTGCAATGGAGCTTCAAAAGAAAATCAGGATTGTGTAGTTAAGGAAACTAAAATTCTACAATTTACAAAATTTATTTTAGAAAGAATAACTTATAGGCAAAAACTTTATTTCGATGATGAAATAATAACTATTTCTACAAATGAATCCATTGGGGTAACAATGCCAGATAGAGAAAAAATATTTAAAAATACAACTTGCAAAAGTAGTTTAAATAATGAAAGAGTTAAAAAATATCGTTATGAATGTCAAGAAATTGGACTTGATAGAAAAAGATTAACATATTTAAAATATAAATTATTATTATTTTTAACTGTGATTACTGTAGGAAGACAAAAAGATGATAAAATATATGAATTGATTCATCAAGTTATTGATTTTAATACTTTAAGTATTGTTTTAGTTGAAACTTATAAAGAAATATTAATAGAAAAAAATTGTACAAAAAATCCAGAATTATTAAGTTTTGATGAAAACATGCTGTCAAGAATGGATAATCCAGTTTATAAAGATTTAACAAATTGGATTGATACAATAAATGACGATAGTTTTATAATTTTCGAGAATGGAACATATACTTTTATTTTAATAAATATATATTTTAAGAATTTATCAAAACCAATGGATATAGATAATTACAATCAAATAGAAAAAATAAAAAACATATTAAAAAAAGTAAAATGTAAAGAAAATAAAAAAAGTATTTTTTCAAATTTAATAAATTATATTAAATGCTTGGGTAGGTGTTTTGGAGCAATTTGGGATTGTAAAAAAAAAGTAAAAATAGATGAAGACTTTAAAATGAATAATAGCTTCGCCAGATCTTATAGATTTTTTTTCCAATATACTCAAAATATCGAAATAAATTTTAATGATAAATTAATACCATATTATGTAAAATTATCTCCTATATGCAAATGTTTAACAGATGAAATAAAAGAAGAATTTTATTCTAGATTGGATAGATCTTCAACGAAATCGAAAATAGAATGTCTTTTTGAAAATATAGATTTTTTCCAATATCAATTAACTAGAACAAAAATAAGGATTGATATTTTTAATAAATATCCTATTTTAGATTTATTATTTAATCAATATAATTTTTATCGAGAAATTTTTTTGGTTATCGGGGGTTTGCTAAATTTATTAATTTTTACTTCATATTATAGAACAAATGATGATAAAGAAGAAGTTACTGAATATAGTGAAAATTTTGAATTTCGATATGGATTTTTATATAAGTCTTATAATATAATAATAACAGAAAGAATACTTTTATACAGTTCTTTAGTAGAAATGATTTTAGGATTTTTGATTTTAGTTAATTATATTATTATTCATATTCCAAAATTAACTTATTATAATCAAAAAATATCAGTAAACTGTGATAATGAAGAAAATAATGATGATAAGGAAAGCAAAAAAGATGATAATACTAATGGTAAAAAAAATTATAATAAAAAAATTATTTCTATTATTTTAAATATTTGCCAAGATACTAAATTAATTTTTCATTTATTTTTATTTATTATATGTATTGCTGCATTTGTAAAGAGAAATTATACTCTTTTAATTATATTATTAATAGATGTTATTGAAAGGTCAAAAATTCTTATGTGCATAGTTAAATCTATATGGCTACCAAAAAAACAAATATTAGTAACATTATTTTTATTTTATTTAATTGCTTATTATTTTTCAATTTTAACATATCTTTTTATCCCAGATCAAGTCCCTTCTAATAATTGCCTTACTTTCAGGAATTGTTTTTTTACTTTATGTGATCAAACAATCAAAAATTCAAATGGAATTATTAATTATTTAAAAGAAGAAGGATTATATTATTATAGAAATTTATGGGCAAATCCAAGATTTTATATAGATAATTGGTTTGCAATTATAGATACAATGCTTATTTTGCAAATTCTGGCTGGAATTATTATTGATAATTTTATCTCCCAAAGAGAAGAAAATGATAAAAAAGAAAAAGATACGACAAATAAATGCTTTATTTGTGGTCTAAAAAAAACAGAACTAAGTAAATATTATAATCAATTGGGATTTAATGAGCATATAAAACTAGACCATTATTTATGGAATTATGTGTTCGTGATTTTTAATATAATGAAAAAAAATCCTAGAACTTTAATACCTATAGATCTAATTATCTATGAAAGCTATAATAAAAAAATTTTTTCTACATGGATTCCTTATAAAAAATGTATTATGAAAATTGAAGAAGATTTGAAAGAAGAAAAAAATAAAGATGAAAGTGAAGAAGAAGAAGAAGACGATTAATAATTTTAAAAAAAAGTTTTTTATTAATTTAAAATTATAAATATATTAAACCAACCTTTAAATTATAAATTGTTTTTCAAATAATATCTGATATATTATTATGCTTTTTTTAAAATATGAATAATTTATTAATGCTACAAAATAGATATTAGTTAATTAAATAATATTTTGTATATATTAAATTTGGGGATGG
>JAJNAB010025028.1:0-11312 GCA_023783335.1 Enoploplastron triloricatum | reverse complement strand
AATCCCCAATCCCCAATCCCCAATCCCCAATCCCCATTTTTATATTATTAAATTATTATAAATACTTTAATATAATTTATATTATAAAATAATTAATTATTATTTAAAAAAAAATAATTAAAATTAATAATAAAAATATTTTAATATTAATATGGAAATAAAATTTGAAAAAAAAACTGAAATAAATGAGAATCTTCAAAAAGAAAAAGTAATACAAAAAATATTATCAAATGCAGAATCTTTAAATTCTTATTATAATGAAAATTTTGATTTCAAAAATAAATTACATTTAATAACAAAAAATGATTTAAAAATATTTCATTTTATATTTTTTTATTCATTTAAAACTTTAAAATATAAAGACTTTAAAATATTTTTTAATCTCAAAAGCAAAAAAATAATAGAAAAAAAAAATAATATTAATAATACATATAATAATTTCCTTCAAAATACTTCAATTCTTATCCAAAAGTTTATAAATATATGCCTAATTAATTCTTTAAAATTATCTCCTTATTTTGGATTATCAAGTTATAATTTTACTCAAAGAATATTCAAAATATTAAAAATATTTTTTTTGAATAATTATATAGATGAAAACAATTTAAAAAAAATTTTAAATCTTCAAATAATATTATGTTTATATAAGGAAAATAAAAAAAATAAAGACTTTATTCAAAATGTCGAATATTTATATATAATAATTGATTTTTTATTATCTTTTTGTCCTAATAATAATTTTTCTATGAAAGATGATAAATTTGAACAATTTAATAATGTTGTTAATGATATAATAGATATAATTAATAAACATATTTTGGAAAATAATAATAATAAAATGATATTATCAAAAAATAAAAAATTTTATAATTTAATAAAATTAAGCCAAATTGTCTCAGAAAGTATAACTTTAAAAATAATTAAGTCTTTGATTTCAGTATATATACATACATTTAATTTAGATTTTATTTTCGATGATTTAAGTGATCAATTTTTATATAAAAGAAAAAAAGAATCCATTTCTAATAAAACAAATATATTAATGGGGAAAAATATTTTTTTAAATGAATTATTTGAAAAAGAAAAAAAATCATTAAAAAATGATATATTTATTAAAAATGGATTTTATTTCAATGATTATGGAAATACTGGAATAATTTGCGAGCCCATTAATAATTTTAATCAGGAAAATGATGGATATTCAATTGTACTATCTTTTAGATTAATTGATGATAATAGAAAGATAAATAAAGATAAATCAATATATACACTTTTTTCATTATCTAATAAAGTGAATAACAAAGAAAGTAATTTAATGCATGTATTTATTGAAGATTATAAAATAAAAATAACTACAAAAAAAGAAAAAAAAATTTATGAATTATATAAAATTTACCCTAATTCTAACTATGTTTTATGGATCATTCAAAAAAGAAAAGAAAATAAGAAGAAAATGATACTTTTTTTAAATGATAATAAAAATATATTTAATAATGCTTATTATCCTAAAGGAAGTTATACAATTAATTTGGGATTTGATAATAATAATGAAATTTCATCAAAGAACAATTTTGTTGGAATTATAGGTACTTTTATTCTTTTTAAAAAATGCCTAATTAAGGATGAATCAGATTTTTCTAATATCACTAAATTATTAGAATTAAAAGGAAGTTATGAAGATATTATATATAATAAAACGAGAAAAGAATGGGCATTTTTAGATAAAAATATTAATTTAATTCTAAATAAAATTTCAAATGATATTAATATTTATAAAGATATCGATATTATAATTTCTACAAAAAGTTTAGGATTATACAGTTATTTTAATAATTTGAATGAATTAAAAAAAAATAAATTTAATTGTAATTATTTTAAAAATGATTATTTAGAAAATTTAGATAAATTTTGGTTTAAAAATAATAATAATAATAATTTAAATTATACAATTCAATTAAATAATACATTTTTAGATTTTTTAAATAACCATGGATTTTTATATTTACAATTAGAATTATATTATTTTATTAATATATTATGCTCGCAATTAAATGAAGGAAAACACAATAATAATAAAACGATTATCAAATTAAGTGATCAAGAAAATGTATATTTAAATATATCAAGAATAAGCTCACTTTTTTTCTTTTGTTTAGAGTCTTTAAATTCAAATATTTTTATAAATAATTCCCAAAATAAAATAATAAAAAAGGAAATTGAAAGCTTTAAATATACTTTAATTGATTTAATTTCTTTATATTCAAAATATGATTGCAAAATAAAAACTTATTTTTTAAGTTTATTTTTAGAAAAAATAAGTGAAAAAAAATATTTTGAATATTGCTTATTTATTTTAACTTTTGATTTTTATGAAGTCAATGATAATGAGGCTTTTGATGTTTTATTTAATTATCTCAATAATATATCTATTGATGATTGCGATAAAGCTCAAATTATAAAGTTATTTACTAAATTGCTTGATTTTGAATTAATATATTTATCAGATAAAATTAAAAAAAATACAAAAAAAGAATATTCAAAATTAATGAAATATTTAATAAAAAAATCAATAAATGATGAAATAGAAGACAATTTAAATTCATTTAAATTAAAATTAATAAATTTAAAAGATGAATTTTTAAATAATAATTTAATTAATGATGATATTCAAGAAGAAGAAATAAATAATGAAATTGATGGAAGATCCAATAGATTGAGTTCAGATGATAATAATGAAAATAATAGGAAATCTAGTAGAGCATCAAGCAAAGTATCTGGAAATAAAATTGGAAATGAAAATATTAATAATAAAAGGAAAAATATTGATTTGTTAAAATTAATTTATAAATATTTAAAAAATTTATATATTGCAATTAATGAGATTAAAAAAAAATTTATAGATTTTATCAAAGAAACAAAAGATAATTTCAGTGATTTTTTGAATGATTTATTTAATAAATTATGTAATATTTACAATATACAAAAAGATGAAGAAAGCAATATTTCTTTACCAGTTAATAATGAAAAAGAAGAAATAATTATTTCAGAATTAATCAAATCAATATGCATTAGATTTTTAGATGATTTATTTTTTGAAGATAATATAAAATTATTAAATGAAGAATCAAAAAAGCAAAAAGATGAAGATAATTATCAGGAAGAAAATCAAAATTTAAAAGGAAGTTCAGGAAATTTAAAAGCATCATTTAATAGTTGCAAAACTTCATTAAGAACTAATTCAAGAGAGATTAAATGGTCATCTTTTAAAAAAAGTGACTCAAAATTATTAAATTCTCTAAATAATAGCCCTCAAAGTAGTTTTATATCAACATCTTTTGCTCCAATATCAATAGAAGGTATATTAACAAGCAGAATGAAATTTTTTGATCAATTTATTTTATCTCCATATACTTTTAAAAGTTTATTTTTTATGTTATTAAGAGAGTTACCAAATAATATAAAAATAAAAATTATTAAAAATGATAAAAATATTAGAAAGAAATTTTTAATAAGCGAAAAACATTTCTCTAAAATTAGATTTTTAATAGGAGTTATTATCTCTTTATTTGAAAAATTAAATACTAATGGAATTAATACAATTTTTATGAATAAAATTGAAATAATTAAATATTGTTATAATTTTTTTATTGGATTATTAAAAAATATATTAGATAATTATTTGGAAAGTAGTACAGAAAAAAGAAAAAATTTAAAGCCAATGATAAATAGCATTTTTGTTGATAAAGGTAATTATTATAGCATTAATAGGCTTTACCAAATAATGAATGAAATTATTTTCAATTTTAATAGTTCAAGCAAAAATAAGGAAAGTTCTAATTTATTTAAAGAGAATCTGGATAAATTATTAAATATAATTCAAAATGATATAACGGAATTTATAAATAAAAGTTTATATGAATTAGTCGATTTATTTTATTTTAAATTTTTAAGAGAAATATATGTAGAAAATGATAAAAATAATAAATATGTAATTAAAACAATAATATTAATGATTGAGAAAATTGTTAAAATATTAGATGAACAAAAAATAAATAGAATAATTGAAGTTAATTGCAAAAATATTCTGATTTTATTATATAAAATTATTTTTTATATTAATAAAAAAGAAATAATTTTATATTCTGAAAATGACTTGTTTTTAAAAAATTTAATTCTATTCATATCTAAATTTATTGATAATTGCAATATTTTATATTCAAAAATATTATTTCCTATAGAAGAAGTAAATCCAATAAATTCTAAAAGAAAATTACTTATAGAAATTGTTTTTGAAATTATTTTTGAGATGCATATAGATAGTATTCGTCATCCTAATTTAAAATTATTACAGACCTCGGAATTTCTTCTAAATGGATTATTTGATGAAAAAAAGAAACAAACAATCTCTATAGGAAATATTAAAGTTTCAAAAAGTTCAAAAAATAAGAGTCCATTTTTTATAATGGATAAAATAGAATATTATAAGATAAATAATAACAGTAAAGATAATACAAAAATAAGCGAAGATATTGCAATTAATAAGCAATTTTATGAATTAAGAGATTATTTATTATCTAAATATAAAGACGATTATAATGTTGAAAAAAATATTTTTTCTGTTTGTATAATTTTTGCAATAAAATTAATTTTATCTATTAAGGAATTAAATGATATTTATACTAAAAAAATAGCAAAAAAAAATTCTGATAATAAAATTGAAAAAAAAAACATCGAAAATCAAGATAAAAGCATTAATAAATTAATATCTAAGGATTTATTTCAAAATGAATTAATAAAACAATTTATTAATATTTGCAAAAATATAATAAAAATTCATACTCAACATACTTCATTAAATCCATTTAAATCTATAGGGATTCATTCAAATAATTTATATGAAAATTTTAGGTCTTTTATAGTAGATAAATTATCTTTTTTAGAAGGAGATCCTAATGAAAAGATTCATGAATTAATAAATATTTTAGAAAATAACCAAAAACTTTTGAAAATATATGCAAGAGTTATTTATACTAAAGAAGGGAGAGCAAAATTATATAATGATAAAACATATAACCAAATTATGTCCAATAAAAAAAGTGAATTAAATTCACCTAAAGATAATGAATCAATCAGCTCAACACATGACAAAAGAAGTAAACATAGTAATGAAGATAAAAATTCTATTATTTTTAATTCTAGCTGTAAAGGGAGTTTTAATTCGGCAAGTATATTTCCAAAGCCATTTACTCAATTTAATTTTAATATTAGTTCTAAATCTCAAAGCCAAATATCAGCAAAAAATAATGCATTAATTAATTTAAACATTATTGATAATAATGATGATAAAAAATTATATAATTCCACAATTAAATTTGAAAAAGATTTAATAAAAAAATATTTCAGTTTTTATTTCTTAAAAATACTATCATATGATGAAGATTTTATTAATATAATAAAAATATATAATATTAAATATAATAAAGAAATAAAAGATATAAATAAATATGTCATTTCTTATCCTATTAAATTTAAAAATTATATTACGAATAATTACATGAGAATATTTTTAAAAAAAGATTTTAATTTTTTTTCAGATGGATATTTCATATATAGTCATAAATATTTATTTAAAGAAGGAAGATTTAATTATGAAATACAGAATAAATTATTATTTCCATCTAAATCATTATTAGATGAATTTGATAATGCAAATAAAGAAAAAATTTTTAATTTAGAAGATTTAATTATATATGAATGCGAAATGTTGACTGTTCAAGGCTCTATTTTTGGAAATATTTTTGTATTTGACAATTGTTTATTATTTAAAAGTGATTTAAAAAATGATAAAAGAAAAAGAAAAAATTTCAATCAAAAAGATGATAATAACAAAGATAAAAAGGAAGAAGAAATAAATTATTTGAATTATGCTTGCTGTTCAAATGAATATGATCACTTAAAAATATATAAAAAAATAATAATTGAATTTAATGATATAAAAGAAGTAATAAATAGAACATTTTTTTATAGTTGGATATCTCTTGAAATATTTCTAAAAAATGGAAAAAGTTATTTATTTAATTTTTTTAATGAAGATACAAATAATGATATGCTTGATTTGCTTAAACAGCGAAAAGTTCCAGTTATTCGTAAAGTAGCTGAATATTTTAAGAAAGAAGACTTTTCAAGAAAATGGAAAGAAGGTAAGATTTCAACTTTTGATTATTTATTAATATTAAATAAAATGTCATCTAGAACATTCAATGATACTAATCAATATTTAATAATGCCTTGGTTATTTTTAAAAGATGGTATTGATTGCATAAGAAATTTTGATTTACCAATTTCTGTCCAAGATAAAGATAAACAAGAAAACTATTTATCAAATAATAGCAATTATGCATTTAATGAAACAAGTCCTACTCATGGAAATCATTATTCCACTTCAGCTTATATTTTTTTTTATTTAATGAGAATAAATCCTTTCACTAATGATATGATTAAATTTCAATCATATGCTTTTGATATTCCAGAAAGACAATATTGTGATATTAGACAGACAATTTTTCTTTGTCAAAGAATGAATAATAATAGAGAAATGATACCTGAATTATTTACTATTCCTGAAATATATATGAATTTAAATTATAATGATTTTGGAAAACCAAAAGAAGGAGAAAGAATACATAATATAACTTTTGAGCCATATTCAAATAATCCTATTGAATTTTGTTACCTTTTAAAAAACCTATTAAATAATAATGCCAAAATTAATAATAATATAAATCAATGGTTTGATTTCATTTTTGGGATAAATCAAGTAGGAAAATATATATCAAATAAAAACACAATTCAAAATAAAAAAGATATTCAATTATTAAGGAAATTTAATTCGTACTGTTATGGGCAATATTATAATAAAAATAAAATTATTTTAGAAGCAAAAAGGAATAATAAAAATGAAAAAGAATTATTACAAGATATATATTCAGCATTGAGCATTTCAAATAGTTTCGGCCAATGTCCTTTTCAAATATTATCTGATATCCATCCTTCTAAAAATATTCAAGTTGAAAAAGAAGAAGAATTAAATAATAAAGAAATTTCATGTATTTTTGATGATAATATTAATATTAATTTTATTGATAATAATAAAATTAAAGACTATGAAAATAAGAATAATAATAGTATGATTTCTTACTTTTCAAAATGTTTGAATAATAAAATGTTTTATTGTCTATATGATAATATGAATTTAGAAATATTTAAAATTAATAATAAAGCAAAGGGTGAATTTGTATTAACACAAAGAATATCTCCTCAAAGTCAATTTTTAATAGATAAAAATACTGAAAAAGGAGAATTATTTTTAAAACCAAAATATGTATTTTGTGAATTAGGAGAAAATTGCTTTATTTTTTGTAGAACCATGGATAAAACACTTAGATATTTTAAAGATAATAATGAAACTTCCTTTTTATTAAATTCATATACTACTTGCATAAAAAAAATAAATGAAAATGAATTTATCACAGGACATCATGATGGAAAAATTTGCAAATGGAGAATTGATTATTCAATTGAAGATAAAATAGAATTGAACTTATTATTAATTATTAAATCAAATAAAAATTTAATAACATGCTTAACTTATAATGAAAAGTTAAATATTATTATTTCATGTGACAAAAATTCATTTATTTTAAGAAAAAATTATGATTTTGAATATTTAAATTCAATTCAAATAAAAAATGAAAAAAAATTAAAAAAAAATATAGTTGATATAAAAATATCTGATTATGATATTATATATGCACTCATATATATAGAAGATATTGATATATATGAATTGAAAGGATTTACTCTAAATGGTACTTATATAGGTAAATACACTGAAAATATTTCTAATTTTGAAATAACGAAAACTGGAAAAATTATTATTGGACAGAAAAATAAATCCTTATTAAAAATTCTTGATCCTATTAATTTTAATGAGATATATCATATAAATATAGATATTAATCAACAAAATAGTTTTCATTTTCTTTTTGAAGAACCAAATATTATTTATTATGGATATAAAGATAATAATTATACTAGAATAAAAATTATTTATTTACAACAAAATGAAATAAAAAATATTTTGTAAATATAATAATGAAAAAAACATTATTCCATATTTTTATATTTATTTATTATTAAGAAGAAAATTCCTTATATAAAGGATTTCTTCCCCCTCTCAATGGACATTTTTGAAAAGGAGGGCATAAATATGTTAAATATTAAAAAATAATAAATAAAATAATTTTTGTAAATATATATATATAATATATTATATATGATCTTAAATAGAAGTATATATAGGAAAATAACTATTTTATTAATTAAGGTAAATAATTATAAATAATTATAAATTTTTAATTGATATATTATAAATAAATTATATAATAAAAAGTATTTAAATACAACATTAATATCTATATTTTTTTGTTACGCTTAATAAATATAATCTCAAAAAATTATGATTTTTGTTATGAATTGGGGTTATAGAAGGGACAATAATAAAGAAAGCAGAAATCAATTATATGCGGTTTATTTATTTTGGAAAATTTTTTTTCAAATATAAAATTACCTTTTATACGAAGTATTATAACTTTTATCTTAATATTATTTACCAAAAAATAATTTGATTTTTATTTTTTATTATATAAATCTTTTTAATTTTATTTTTATTTAAATCCAAATAAATTATTTATTCAATTGATTTTTTTGCAAATGCTTCAAAATAATCAATCATTTCTTTATTTATTATAGGCTTGGTTGTCTCAATCGATTGAATAACAAATTTTTTATCAATAAATTCACAATTAATATTATCAGCAATAGCCAGCATTCCAGCTTCTCTAGCAACCTTAGCAATATCAGCTCCCGAAAAAAAAGGAGTTTTTAAAGCCAAACTATGATAATCAATATCTTTATCAATTTTCATTTTAGAAAAACAAATTTTAAAAATTTCTTCTCTACTAATTTCATCTGGGGGTGGGATATAAATTAATCTATCAAATCTTCCAGGCCTTATAAGTGCTTTATCCAGCATATCTGGCCTATTTGTTGCACCAAAAATAATAACTTTTCCCCTTCCTTCAATCCCATCCATTTCATTTAATAATTGACATAATACTTTATCTTCAACTCCAGTTGATTCATTATTTCTTGCAGTTGCCATCGCATCAATTTCATCAAAAAAAATAATACTTGGAGAACTCATTTTTGCCTTTTTAAAAACATCTCTTACTGCTTTTTCGGTATCCCCAACATATTTTGAAAATAATTCTGGACCTTTTACTGCAAAAAAATTAAGGCCTGATTCTGTTGCTAAAGCTTTAGCAATTAAAGTTTTACTACATCCTGGAGGGCCATATAATAATGTTCCATTTGGTGGTGTTATTCCTAAACGTTTAAATGCTTCTGGATTTTTTAAAGGCCATTCTATACTTTGTCTTATTTTACTTATTATTTCTTTATTTCCTCCAATTTCTTCCCATTTTACTTTTGGTATATCTATTATAATATCTTTTAAATTAATTGGTTTAATATCTCCTAAACAATTATCTATTATTTCTTTGGAAATAATTTTCTCTTCTTCATTTTTTGCATTTTTTGAATTATTAAATAATTCTGCTTGCAAATAGGCTTCTTTAAAAAGTTTTACAAAGTCCCCAGGTACAAAACCATGGGATTTATCTGCTAAGCTTTCTATTTCATTTGTAGTTAAATTATGTCTAAAATCCTTAATTATATATTCTATCAAATTTTTTCTTTGAATAAAATTTGGTAAAGGCAATATTATATTAAAATCAAATAGGCCTAATTTAGTTAATTCAGGATTTACTTTACTTGGCATTTCACAACTGGATAAAATTATTATATTGGGAGGCATTTCCTTAATTTGAATAATTAATTGAGCTAATAAAGGATTATTTTCAGCATTACTTCCTGAAATTGAACTATCTTCATTGCTTGAATTATTTGAAAATATTTTATCTAAGTTTTCAATAAAAATAATACTTGGAGATAATAATTTACTGAATAAAAAAATTGATTTAATGAAAGAAGGGCCTTTATCCGGAGATTGGAGATCTTTGTAAATATCTATATCAAAATATGTTATATTTTTAGGTAAAATATAATTAGATTTAATACAATTAAATAAATGACTTTTACCAATACCAGAATTACCACATAATAGAATTCCCTTATGTCTATAAGAAAGATATTTATCTTTATTTAATAAGGCACTTCTATTATCATTTAAATTATCTATGTTTGATTTATTTACATGAAAATCAATTAAAGAAATTATTTTTTGATAAATATCTTCATAATTAATTGGAGTATAAACTATATTTTCATTCATCTTTTTTTTACCAATTTTTTCTTCAACTAATTTTTTTAATAATTGTTTATTTTCTTCATTTAATTCTTCTAAATTCTGAGGCTCTTTTTCATTTAAATTTAATTTATTTTCCATTTCATTAATTAAAGTATCAATTTTTATATTTTGGTTATCAATTATAATTTCTGTAATTTGACTTGCAATGAAATTATTAATAGTGGCTTTTTCATTATTTTCCTCTGAATTTATTTTTGCATCTATTATTTCAAATTTTAATATAGAATTAAGAAAGTCAAATTCACCTATATAACCAATATTTAATTTTTTTTTGAGTAAATGACTTAATATAAATGTTCTGAATAAAAGACTATCATTATTTGATTTTATGTAGTCAATATTCCCTTCAATAAATTTTATTTTTATTTCTATTGCCGATGGTATATCCATTTTTTGTAAAGCTTCTTTAGTCTTTTTTGAATTTGATTTTTTACTCATAAAATCAAAATAAAAAAAAAAATAAAATTCTATTTAATATATATTGGTATATATATTATAAAAGCTTTATTTTAAAAATTTTATGTCTTATATAGAAAATAACGTTCAAAATTTGTTTTTTATTATTTCAATTTTATCTTAAGTTTCTTCCATTAAAATATAAAATATATAAATATAAAATTTATATATTTTTATTAAAATATAATAGAATATATTAAATTATTAAATTTAATAATTATATTTTTCAATATAAAAGTCTGGAATAATTATCAGAATTTCAAAAAATTTTTATTGCAAATTTTATTTCTTGATAATTCTGTGTTTAAGATAATTTATATTTATAATTTTAATCTTTTTGATAAGAATTAATAAATAAATGGAATGAAAAAAAAGAAGATAATTCAATTAAAATTATTTCATACAC
>JAJNAB010025027.1:0-11443 GCA_023783335.1 Enoploplastron triloricatum | reverse complement strand
TCCCCAATCCCCAATCCCCAATCCCCATTTTAATTTAAGAGATAAGTTTTTATTTTAATTTAACTAATAATATAAAAAATATTTGCTTTTAAACTTTAATAAATATAATAAAATAAATTTATATATTTTCTAATATATCCTAATTTTCCACAATAGTATTGTTATTAGAAGTACTTTGATTTATAGGATTATTAGATACCAAAGTTCCTCTTCCGGATAAATTTTCTTCCATCATTTCCATTAATTGTTTTTCATTTTCTTCTCCTTTATCCTGAATAAAATATTTTTCTTGATTATCTTTATCTTTGTCATTATCATCGATATCTTCAGTAAAAGTATTGGAAAATAAACTTTTCATATTTTTCTTTTTTTCTTCCATTAAAATTTTAATTTCCTTTTCTTCTTCTTTATTTTTTATAGTTTCTCTTTCAATAAAATTTTCATCTAAAACATTTCTTTTTTTGCCTTTTTTTCTTTTAGCCATATCATTTATTTCATTCATATTATTATTATATTGATCTCTTACAACCCAATAAAAACAAAAGTAATTAACTAAAACATTCAAAAAACAAATCAATATATAAAAATAATAAATAATAAAACCTTTATTATTTAATTCTATATATTTATATTTATTATTATTTTCATTTGAAAAATAATCTTTTAATAAAGAATGTTTAGATATAATGAATGCCATTTGAATAAAGGAGCATATTAAATTAAGTATATATAAAGGAATTATTTGTCTTTCCCTTATTAAGAAAAAGACCCATTCATTATTATGAAAACTTACTACTAATTTACTATTTTTACTTTCTTTTGATTCTTTACCCTTTGAATTTAATTCATATGATTCATTTCTATTTTCTAAATATTTTAATTTCTTAACTAAATTACTGCACAAAAAAGCCAAAATTATAGCTGTAATAAAATAATATACTCTTATTGATGATTGAATATATAAATAAATATTATTTAAAAATATATCTAATAATGACAACATATATAATGTAAAGATAATGAAATTTATTATATTTAGAATTATATATATTATATTTTCTTTACAACTATTTTTATCAGTCTTTAATAATATTATAAGTTTTCTTATTGTTAATGATATATGAAATATTTGAACAAAAAAAAATAATTCAAATAAAAAATCATGAGGTATAATTATTATTATATCTAATAATGCAATTTGAATTAAACTAAATATTAATAAAGATGTTTCAAAATTCATTTTATCATAATAATTTAGAAGTTTTATTAATCCCAAAATAATAAATATTAAAAAAACAAAGCTTAGAGCTATTTCTGTTGTTCCTAATATACAATTTAGATTGTTGAAGTTATTGTCCAAGCATATTTTAATTAAATTAGAACTAAAAAAATCATTAAATGGTGAAACCATAATTATTTAATTTATTTAAATTAAAAATATTTTTATAAAAAGAAATTTTATTTAGTTGAAAAAAATATTTGTATATTTAATATTATTTTTATTATTTAATATTTTAAATTAAATAAAAAAATATTTAACGAATAATTAAAATTTAAAATAATTTAAATATTTATAATTCTATATTAATAGAATATAAAATTATTAATTAATTTTTGCAAAAATTATATCTAGTTTATTAATTTAAAAAAAATAAATCAGATATTCCTTACCAATGCAAAGAGTTATCCGAGCCTTCCCAAATACCTCATCAAATACGAACGATATAGCTTCAAATAGAAACTACAGAAGATTCCACCGAAAACCCCAAATATTTTCAACTAATACCCTCGCAAATAAAAACTATAAAACTCAAACAAATATGGCAGATGAAAGTATGAATAATTTTATATCTGATATTTATAAGGAAAAAAAATACAGAGGTATTCTAGATCCCTCCGCCCCAAATAATAAAAATATTTTTATCGATACAGATTCCGAACCCCAAAAAAACGAAAAAAATTTACCAAAAATGGCAAACGAAAAAAAAAGTGAAAAATTATTAATAGCCAAAACCGAGTCCAAATATCCAGATACTTATAATTCCAAAAATGTTTTTCGCCAAGATGGGCTTGTAAAAGGCTATTTTATAAAAGTTGACGACACGGATAACAATAATAATATTATAAATCTTCAAAATAATAATATATATAATCCTTATAGTACATTAACAAAAAATAGCAGAAAATTGAAAACATATATAAATACCCCATCCCCAGCCCAAGAAACTAAATTTCTTTATAATTATAACAATATGCCAAAAACTCAAATTAGAGATAATCGATCAAATCAAAATTTTTTAAACCAAACATATAATAAAAGTACAATAAATAATGGACAATTTAAAAAAGAAATTGATTTGGATGAATGGCCTTCAATGGAAAGGACTAATGATGCAAAATTATATTTTAGAAATAAAGATATTCAACTTGGGGATAAAGATATGAAAACAGATAATTCAAATAATATCGAAAATGATAATATTAATCAATATCAAAATTATTATAAAAATACAGGAATGAAATACCCTTCTGGAATGGTTTACCAAAAAGGAAATATCGGAGATATGAAAGGATCTTATTCTAAATTAAATATGTCTGATTTGAGTGAAGATTATTTAAGCCAAAATTTAAGAAAGCCTGAAACAAATTATTATTTTGCTGGAAATACTTCAGAAATTGGATCCCCATATGATTATAGAAATAATTATATAATGGGGACAAGCGAGGAAGAATCAGAAAGACAGCCTGATTATTTATATAATAATGATGATGTTCAAAATTATATGAATAAAAGAATAATAAAGGGCGATTATGATAATAATATTTATGATGAACCTGAACATGGAGGAATTGTTGATCTCAATTATGGAATTAATAGAGGAAATTATAGACCTATTAATAAAAATATTGTAATGAGAAAAAATAATATGAATAGTATTTTAACTATAATACGGAAAGATATAGATAAATATAATTTATTAATAAAATTGCAAAAATATATTAAATCATATTTAAATTTAAGAGAAATATGTGCCATGAAAATACAGGCTGTTTGGCGTGGAGGGAATACCCGAAGAATTATGGATTTATATAACGATTTAGATGAATTTATATATCATTTATCCAAAGTCCAATTTAACCATTTCAACAACGATTTTTGCTTTTTTATAAAGCAATTATTTAATATATATAAAGCAAGCATATCAAATGGAAATTATTTTGAAAATGAAGATAACGAAAATAATAATGATGAAGAAGAAAATATAGAAAATGAAAATTGTATGAATCAATTAACTTTAGAAGAAATAGAAAAAAAAGATAATACTGGAGATTATTTATATAAATATCCAGAAGGGTCGGCTTTTGACCCAGAAAAATTAGAATTAGAAAATGAAATCGCCCTTTTTGTCGAGGCATCGAGTCCATATGAAAGAAAAAATGAAAAAAAATCTAGAGAATATGAAAGATTATTAAGAGATTATGAAGAATTAAATCAACAATATAATGAACTTAAATATAATAAAACTGCAAGCAATCGCTTTGTTCCGAAAAAAGAGAAGAATGAGTCTGAATCAGCTTTTGGCTCAATAAAAAATGAGTTTAAATTACATAGAAATCCAAAATTTGGTTCGCATTCGAGAGATAAAGTAAGTAATAAAAAAAATCGAGTTAAAAATTTGACAATTTCTAATGATTACGATGCTGATTTGGATATTAATAGGGATGATGATTTTTTCAATCAAGATATTAGTTATGATGACAAAGATAATAGTGGATCTCTCATGAAGGATAGAAGATATAGTTATTTCAGTTTACATTCAGATGAAAATAGCAAATATTTCGATAATGAAAACCCGAAAGAAAAAGAAATTAAAGAAGGAGATATCTTTAAAATTAACACAAGTAAAAATAGTGGAGGCTCAAAATATAATAATAACTCAACAAAAAATACTGGATATACCGGATATTATTCATTACATGATAAATCAAAATTAACAGGATTGCAAAAAACTGAAAAAAGTAATAAAGAATTGATAAATTCTCCTTCTGAGAAATCTAATAATTATATTGGTCATCATAGTAAAACATTCCCTAGAAAATTAAAAAATTATACTGATTCTAATAATAGCACTTTGATAATACCAAAACATGAAGAAGATTTTAATATTATTAATAATAATAAACTATTTTTATCTCCAAAAGAAAGAGAAGAAAAAACCCATAAAAAAAATGTTCGCTCTGATAATGCAATAACCACGGGTATTAGATTAGAAGAAAAAAATTGGAACGAAATTATTGAATATATGAAAAATGAAGAAATTGAAATCCCAACACAAAAAAGAATAAAAAATGGAAAAACTCAAAAAGAACCAAAAAAATTCGACATTTTAGAAAAAGATAAAAGTAATGAATTAAATATTGATAATAAAGATTATAAAAAGAAAAAATTAAGTCAAATTTTCGTTGAGCATGAAAATGAAATAAATATTATAAAAAGAAAAAGTAAGCAAGAAATTGAAAAAGAAAAAGCTTTAGCTAAATCAATTGAAGAAAAAGATGAACAAATTGCTTTGATTAAGAAAAAATTAGATGAAATTACAAATAAATTAAAAGAAGCTAAAGCATTTGATAAAAAATTTGAAATAAATAAAAATTTGAATAATGTATATATTAACGGAATAAAAAAACAAAAAATGATTTTAGACAAAATTAACATTGATAAAATTAATATTTATCGAAAACCTAAAGAATATATTACTAAAGTTCATAAAAATAATGCAATTTGTCTTAATGAAGTTAAAGAAATTCCAGAAACAATGGAACAAACAACTGATACAGCTGATTTAATTCCTAAACAAATTAAAATTACTACAAAAAAAATTGTCAAAAAAACTGATACTATACAATATAAATTTAAAAATAATTTAATTATCTCAGAGAATGCATTAAATATTAATGGAAAAGAAAAAATGAAACCTATTTTTGAAGAACAATCCCAAGAAAATAATAGATTTAGTGTCGAAAAAATTGCTAAAGAAGAAACCCAAGATAATGCAGTACAAACAGAAGAAAAAGAAGAAGAAAAAAATGTTTTAAAGGTAAGAGAAATGAATCCAGAAGAATTAGAAGTTATAAAACCAATAGAATATATTATTATTCCTGAAGAAGAAAAATTGAAAGGAAAAAAAGAAATTTTTGAAAAAGTTAATAATAATGCTATTAGCCTTAGTACTTCAATTCCAAAAGAAATAAAAATTGTCACTAAAAAAATTGTTAAAAAAACAAATCTTATACATAGTAGATTCAATGATAATAAAACAGTTATAACTTCTGGAAATAATTTAGATATTTTAGGAATAGAAAAACAAAAAGAACCTGAACCAGTACAAAAAGAAGTTCATGAATGGAAAAATAATGAAATAGCACAAGAAAAAATGATTAATATCAATGGAATAGGAAAAAAATTCGAAAATATTCAACTACAAAAAGAAGAAGATAATAATAGATTTTGCATTGAGAATGATTTGGAAGTTCCAATAATATATAAAATTGACAAAACTCATAAAGACAATGAAAATATAATTAATAAAAAATCTCAATTTACTATTAATGGAATAAATAAAAAACCTAAAGAAAATATAATTGATACAAAATCCAAATTTACAATAAATGGAATACAAAAAGAACCAGTTCCAGTAAATGAAGAAGGAATTCAATATGAAAGAAATGTTGATGATTTAAGTGAAAAAATGACTGATACATTTGATTTAATTCCTAAAGAAATCAAAATAACAACTAAAAAAATTGTTAAAAAGACAAATATAATTAAAAAACCTTATAATAATGTCGTTACCCTTGAAAACCAAATAAAAATTGAAGGCAATGAAATGCCAGAAGAAAATAAAGTTAAAGAAGAAGAAGAGAAAAAGGAAAAAGAGCAACCAATAGAAACTAAAGATTGGAATAAAATAGTACAGAAAGATAGTCAAACAGATGATTTTGTTATAAAAAGTATTTCAAAAAATATTTATGAAAAATATGAAGAATTGAAACTTAATCAAGAAAAAGAAAAGGAAAAAGAAAAAGAACCAATAAAAGAAGAAAAAGAAAAAGAAGAAATAAAAGAAGAAGAAAGAAAAGAAGAGAAAGAGCCAATAAAAGAAGAAGAAAAAAAAGAGGAAAAAGATTTAATAAAAGAACAAGAAATAAAAGAAAAAAAAGAAGAAGAAAAACCAAAAGAAGTCCAAAAATTAGATAAAGAAATCCAAACTCCTTCTGAAGAAAAAGAAAAAGAAGAAAAACCAGAAGAATTACCAAAAGAAAAAATTGTTTACATAGAAAAAGAAAAAGATTGGAATAAATTATTAACTCAAGAAAATTTACCCAATATATCAATAGAAAAAATCCTCCAACCTATTCCAGAACCTCAAGAAAATATAATCGAAAAAAAAATAAATTTCGACATTTTTGGTATCCAAGAGCCAAAAAAAGAAGAAATTCTCCCAGAACCAAAGGAAGAACCAGTCCAAACTGAACCTATTAAATATCAAAGTGATTGGAAAGATTTATTAAAAGAAGATATTCAAGAAAAAGAATTCATCATAAAAGGTAAAGAAATAGAAATTAAAAAGCCTAATGAAATACAAAAAGATATAGTTATAAATATAGAAGCAACAAATTCTTTACCTTTAGCCAAAAATAAAGTATTAGAAGATTGGATAGAAACAAATTTACAAGAACAATCAGAATCTTTAAATATTGAAAATACAAAAAAAAAAGAAATTAAAATAACAACTAAAAAAATATTAAAAAAAACAAATAATATATATAAAAAATTCGGAGATAATTTAGAAATTACTAAAAATGACTTGGGAATAGAAGGAAAGCCAAAAGAAAAAATCACTGATTTTTCAACTGAGAATATTCAAATAAATATAGATAAATCTTATCAACCTAAAATTATAAAAGAATTAGAAGTTGAAAAAAATAAAGAAATATTTATTAATGCAAATGATTATAAGAAAAAACAAATTCAAATAAGAACAAAAAAAACTGTGGCCAAAACAAATTATGTTTACAAAAGATTTAATAATAATAAAATAGCTTATTTAGCTAAAATAAGTATAGAAAGTACTAGACCTCAATCAACTATAATTTCTTCATTTGGAAATGAGAAATTAGAAAAAGTTGAACTTAATGAAAATAAATTCACAATTGAAAAAACAGAGGATCCAAAGAAAGAACAAGAATTAAAGGAAAAAATACAAAAAGAGACAGAAGTTGAATTAGAAAAAAAATTCCAAAAAGAAAAAGAAGAAATGCAAAAAGATTTTGAAAATCAAAATAATGAAATAAAAACTGAATTAAAGAAAGAAAATGAAGAAATGAAAAATAAATTAGAAAAGGAAAATGAAGAAATTAAAAACAAATTAGAAAAAGAAAATGATGAACTTAAAAATAAATATGAAAAAGAAAAAGAAGATCTAAAAATAAAATTAGAAAAAGAAAACAAAGACATTAAATCTAAATTAGAAAAAGAAAACGAATACTTAAAAAATAAATTTGAAAAAGAAAACGAAGAATTAAAAACAAAATTAGAAAAAGAAAAAGAAGACCTAATAATAAAATTAGAAAAAGAAATAAATGAACTTAAAGATAAACCATATAATTTTGGAAATGTTCTTCCAATTGCAACAGATGAATTTTCCGTTGATAATGATTATGATGAAGAAGAAGAAGAAAACAGAAAATTTGAAGAAAAAATAGAAGGATACGATATTGGCCATTTAGAATTATGTTTTGAAAAAGAGCCTAAGGAACCCATACCAGTATCTGAACAAGGGATTCAAAAAGATGAAGATAAACCAGAAATGGACGAGAAAACAACTGATACATTTGATTTAGAAAAAAAAGAGATCAAAATTACCCATAAGAAAATTCTAAAAAAAACAAATGTATTATACCATCAGTTTAAAAAGAATTCCGTTTGTTCAGATACTGGTATGGGTTCCTTAGGCTCTTTTTCAAAACATAATTCTAAATGGCCAATATCGTATCCTTCTATTTTTTCTTCAAATTTTCTGTTTTCTTCTTCTTCTTCATCATAATCATTATCAACGGAAAATTCATCTGTTGCAATTGGAAGAACATTTCCAAAATTATATGGTTTATCTTTAAGTTCATTTATTTCTTTTTCTAATTTTATTATTAGGTCTTCTTTTTCTTTTTCTAATTTTGTTTTTAATTCTTCGTTTTCTTTTTCAAATTTATTTTTTAAGTATTCGTTTTCTTTTTCTAATTTAGATTTAATGTCTTTGTTTTCTTTTTCTAATTTTATTTTTAGATCTTCTTTTTCTTTTTCATATTTATTTTTAAGTTCATCATTTTCTTTTTCTAATTTGTTTTTAATTTCTTCATTTTCCTTTTCTAATTTATTTTTCATTTCTTCATTTTCTTTCTTTAATTCAGTTTTTATTTCATTATTTTGATTTTCAAAATCTTTTTGCATTTCTTCTTTTTCTTTTTGGAATTTTTTTTCTAATTCAACTTCTGTCTCTTTTTGTATTTTTTCCTTTAATTCTTGTTCTTTCTTTGGATCCTCTGTTTTTTCAATTGTGAATTTATTTTCATTAAGTTCAACTTTTTCTAATTTCTCATTTCCAAATGAAGAAATTATAGTTGATTGAGGTCTAGTACTTTCTATACTTATTTTAGCTAAATAAGCTATTTTATTATTATTAAATCTTTTGTAAACATAATTTGTTTTGGCCACAATTTTTTTTGTTCTTATTTGAATTTGTTTTTTCTTATAATCATTTGCATTAATAAATATTTCTTTATTTTTTTCAACTTCTAATTCTTTTATAATTTTAGGTTGATAAGATTTATCTATATTTATTTGAATATTCTCAGTTGAAAAATCAGTGATTTTTTCTTTTGGCTTTCCTTCTATTCCCAAGTCATTTTTAGTAATTTCTAAATTATCTCCGAATTTTTTATATATATTATTTGTTTTTTTTAATATTTTTTTAGTTGTTATTTTAATTTCTTTTTTTTTTGTATTTTCAATATTTAAAGATTCTGATTGTTCTTGTAAATTTGTTTCTATCCAATCTTCTAATACTTTATTTTTGGCTAAAGGTAAAGAATTTGTTGCTTCTATATTTATAACTATATCTTTTTGTATTTCATTAGGCTTTTTAATTTCTATTTCTTTACCTTTTATGATGAATTCTTTTTCTTGAATATCTTCTTTTAATAAATCTTTCCAATCACTTTGATATTTAATAGGTTCAGTTTGGACTGGTTCTTCCTTTGGTTCTGGGAGAATTTCTTCTTTTTTTGGCTCTTGGATACCAAAAATGTCGAAATTTATTTTTTTTTCGATTATATTTTCTTGAGGTTCTGGAATAGGTTGGAGGATTTTTTCTATTGATATATTGGGTAAATTTTCTTGAGTTAATAATTTATTCCAATCTTTTTCTTTTTCTATGTAAACAATTTTTTCTTTTGGTAATTCTTCTGGTTTTTCTTCTTTTTCTTTTTCTTCAGAAGGAGTTTGGATTTCTTTATCTAATTTTTGGACTTCTTTTGGTTTTTCTTCTTCTTTTTTTTCTTTTATTTCTTGTTCTTTTATTAAATCTTTTTCCTCTTTTTTTTCTTCTTCTTTTATTGGCTCTTTCTCTTCTTTTCTTTCTTCTTCTTTTATTTCTTCTTTTTCTTTTTCTTCTTTTATTGGTTCTTTTTCTTTTTCCTTTTCTTTTTCTTGATTAAGTTTCAATTCTTCATATTTTTCATAAATATTTTTTGAAATACTTTTTATAACAAAATCATCTGTTTGACTATCTTTCTGTACTATTTTATTCCAATCTTTAGTTTCTATTGGTTGCTCTTTTTCCTTTTTCTCTTCTTCTTCTTTAACTTTATTTTCTTCTGGCATTTCATTGCCTTCAATTTTTATTTGGTTTTCAAGGGTAACGACATTATTATAAGGTTTTTTAATTATATTTGTCTTTTTAACAATTTTTTTAGTTGTTATTTTGATTTCTTTAGGAATTAAATCAAATGTATCAGTCATTTTTTCACTTAAATCATCAACATTTCTTTCATATTGAATTCCTTCTTCATTTACTGGAACTGGTTCTTTTTGTATTCCATTTATTGTAAATTTGGATTTTGTATCAATTATATTTTCTTTAGGTTTTTTATTTATTCCATTAATAGTAAATTGAGATTTTTTATTAATTATATTTTCATTGTCTTTATGAGTTTTGTCAATTTTATATATTATTGGAACTTCCAAATCATTCTCAATGCAAAATCTATTATTATCTTCTTCTTTTTGTAGTTGAATATTTTCGAATTTTTTTCCTATTCCATTGATATTAATCATTTTTTCTTGTGCTATTTCATTATTTTTCCATTCATGAACTTCTTTTTGTACTGGTTCAGGTTCTTTTTGTTTTTCTATTCCTAAAATATCTAAATTATTTCCAGAAGTTATAACTGTTTTATTATCATTGAATCTACTATGTATAAGATTTGTTTTTTTAACAATTTTTTTAGTGACAATTTTTATTTCTTTTGGAATTGAAGTACTAAGGCTAATAGCATTATTATTAACTTTTTCAAAAATTTCTTTTTTTCCTTTCAATTTTTCTTCTTCAGGAATAATAATATATTCTATTGGTTTTATAACTTCTAATTCTTCTGGATTCATTTCTCTTACCTTTAAAACATTTTTTTCTTCTTCTTTTTCTTCTGTTTGTACTGCATTATCTTGGGTTTCTTCTTTAGCAATTTTTTCGACACTAAATCTATTATTTTCTTGGGATTGTTCTTCAAAAATAGGTTTCATTTTTTCTTTTCCATTAATATTTAATGCATTCTCTGAGATAATTAAATTATTTTTAAATTTATATTGTATAGTATCAGTTTTTTTGACAATTTTTTTTGTAGTAATTTTAATTTGTTTAGGAATTAAATCAGCTGTATCAGTTGTTTGTTCCATTGTTTCTGGAATTTCTTTAACTTCATTAAGACAAATTGCATTATTTTTATGAACTTTAGTAATATATTCTTTAGGTTTTCGATAAATATTAATTTTATCAATGTTAATTTTGTCTAAAATCATTTTTTGTTTTTTTATTCCGTTAATATATACATTATTCAAATTTTTATTTATTTCCAATTTTTTATCAAATGCTTTAGCTTCTTTTAATTTATTTGTAATTTCATCTAATTTTTTCTTAATCAAAGCAATTTGTTCATCTTTTTCTTCAATTGATTTAGCTAAAGCTTTTTCTTTTTCAATTTCTTGCTTACTTTTTCTTTTTATAATATTTATTTCATTTTCATGCTCAACGAAAATTTGACTTAATTTTTTCTTTTTATAATCTTTATTATCAATATTTAATTCATTACTTTTATCTTTTTCTAAAAT
>JAJNAB010025026.1:0-11672 GCA_023783335.1 Enoploplastron triloricatum | reverse complement strand
ATCCCCAATCCCCAATCCCCAATCCCCAATCCCCAATCCCCAATCCCCAATCCCCAAGTTAAAATTCAAATACCATAAATATATATTTCTTTATTTAATAAAAATTAAAAAAAGTAGTTAAAAAATAACTAATTAAGCAAATAAATCCTTATTGTTATAGTTTAATAGGTCATATAAAGCTAGGCATTGTCCTATTACAAAAGGGAAGTATCCGAAAAATTCATCTAAAGCATTTTGAAATTCTTCATCTTTAGTTGGATCTTTTTCCCATAAATCTTCTTTAACAACATAATATTTTAATTCTTTTTTTTCATCTATCTCATTATCACTTCTTTTTCCAGCTAAATATCTTGAAATTAATTTTCTTATAGCCTCAGAAAAATTATGAGAAACTATAATTATTCTTTTTTCATAGTTTGATATATAATTGGCTATTTGATTTTGCATTTCTTTATCTATTTTTTTTATATTCTTCATTTAAGTTTTGCCTTATAGTACCAAAGCATAAAATTTCAATATTTTCAAATAATTTCAAAATAGAATCAACAGAATAATTTTGATAAGATTTAAAGAAATCCTTTATTTCTTGGCATATACAAATAAATTTGGGAAGCTGAATAATTATATCATTTATTGGCTTTTTTAATTCCATATTTCCTTTATATATATAAAAAAGCAAATTTGCAAAGAAAAATAAATATTTTCTAAATCTTTAATTTTTATTATTTGATGCGTATCAATATTAATTTTTTGAATTTAAAAACCTTAAAATTTTATCCTTTTCTAATAAAGTTAATTCTCTTGATTTATATTTAGAACTAAATTCTATTATTATACTACTTTTATTATTTCTGAATCCTTCAAATCTGTGAGTCATAAAATTTAAATAATTTTTATCTTCTTCTTTTCCCATAAATTTTTTTTTTCCCACTAATAATAATTGTCCAAGCTCAATTTCCATTTTATTAAAATTATATTCATAATTATTATAATTAAAATAATCTATTTTCAATTTTCCAGATTTATCTTTTTCAAAACAATTTCTATAAATATATTTTAATAAAACTTCATCAATTAATTTATTATCACTATATTTAGCTATTGATAAAATATCATTTTCATTAGCTTCTTGAATATATACTTTTCTTTTCAATAAAGGCGTATAAGATTTCAATAATCCACTTTGTGAATTTAAATTAATTATATTATTAAGAATACTATTTTGCCATTCTAAAAACATATCATAAGCTGCAGCTAAATACATTCCATGATATAATTCACCATTATCTAATAAAAATTGACTCAATGGCGAATCTTTAGTAATATCTAAAACTTCCATTTCATTTCTACATTCATATTTAGTTGCATATTTTTTTATATTATTCCATGAATTTTTATATTTTTCAAATAAATCTTCCATTTTTTTATTCTTTAATATATCTCCAATTTTTATTAATTTTGCTTTTTCTCTAGTTATTTTAAATGAATAATTCATTAGGAGTAAATTAGAAAAATTATTTATATTTTTTAAATTTTGCAATAAATTTGATTTTTCTAAACCTTCTTTGGATAAACATGTTTCTAATAAAGGATATTTAAGAATAAAATCTTTTTCTGATTTTAATTTATCATAAATATCATTTTTATTAATTATTTTTTTATAAAAGAAATATTTTAGATATGGGAACTCAGCTTCTAAATCTTTTGAAGGTTTAAATCTATCTTCTATTATTCCTTTTATTATTAAGTCACCTGTTGGCTTTTTATTATTTTGAAGATATAATTCTTCATATTCTTTATATTCTTCTTTTTTTAATTTTTTATTAATAAATTCATCAAATTTTTTTTCAAAATTAGTTCTTAAATCTAAGTTTTCCATTTTTTTTGTATTTTCTTGGAATATTTTTATTAAATCATTAAATATATAATTAAAAAATATTTGTATTTTTGATATTCCTTCTTTTTTTAAACAATTTTCTATAAATTTCCAATCTTTTTCTAAAATTTCCATACAATTCATATTTTCTACACAATAATTATTGAGTTCATTATCAGTTAAAAATTCTAAAGCATTAGAATATAATAAATGAGAAAAAAGAATAAAATGCAAAATTCTATATGTTAATTGACTTGTATTCCTGAATAATTGGAAATTATTCTCAAAATTTGTTTTTGCTTCCTTTTTAATTCCTTTATAATCAAGAGTAGGTCTTTTACTTATTATTTTTTCTTTATATTCATTAAGAGTCATTACATTACCCGATAAATGCCTTAAATTTTCACCTCCATTATATCCTCCATATTTATTTAAATCATCTATATTTTTATAAATTCTCAGATGTCCATCCCTTTTAACTAAATGATGAACTAATCCACCAATTTTTTGATGGCAAACAACACAATTTGATTCTGAAGTTGGAAATCCGCAGGGGGGAACAGGATAATAATAGCCACATGAACAAACATAGCAAGCATGATTGGCTGGCAATTTTGATAAATGATTTTCTATATCTGGTAGTGTTCTCATAAATAAATCTGTTTCCATATATGTACCAGGAAAATAATTCGATGCAATGAAATCATTGGTGGAGGATTTAAAAAAAAAGCTATAAAAATTAATTTTTTTATGAATTGATAAAAGAAATTTTAAAGAATATATTATTAGATCAAACTTTTTTGAATTAATTTTACCATATTTTTTAACAATTTTGTCAATAAAAGATTGTGGATTTAGAATTAGAAGTAATAATTTTTGGACAATAATATTGCTATCCTTTAAAATCTCATTATTCAAAATTTTATTTAAATAATGAAATAAATCTAAATCCGTATAAATATATTCTTCAATTCCAATATATTCATTTAAAACATTATTAGATAAAAATGAAAATAATAAATCCAAAAAATAATCTTCTTTATAATAAAGCTTTAGTTCTTTTTCAAATTCAGAATATTCATTTTTAAAAATCAATTTTTTTTCTTTAAAAAAAATAATGAGCATATTATTATATAATGTTATCATATCTAAATTTAATATTAAATAATCTTGAGCATCTTTATAATTTTGCCCTAAATCAAACATTTTAAAATATAATAAATTTTTTTCTTTATACTTATTTTTCATAAAGTCAATAAATAGCTCAAAATTATTATTATTTTTATAATAAATTAATTTAAAAACATAGATCTGTAAAAGTTTAAGAAAATTATTTCCTTCATTAGAATTATTTAAAAATTTATGTAAAGAAATAAAACTATATTGGTTTGATATACTATTATCAGTTATTATTCTTACATAATTATTAAAATAATTTTGGATATAACTTATTGAATATAACTTTACTAAATTTGTGAACTCACTTATTGAAGATTTATTTGTATCTAAAATTAATTCCAATTGTTCAATACATATTGAGAAATATTTATATGATAATTTATCATATATATAAATTTTTTCAATATTATCATTTGAGTAATACTCTTCTAATTTCATAAAGTATTCATTTATTATTTTATCAAAATAAAATAATATTGTTTCTTCAAATATTGGTGATTGCATTTTATTTAATTCAATTAAAATCAAACTTAATTGCTCATTATAATTATTTCTAAATAAGTTCATAAAATTATTCTCTTTTTCTAATATAGGAGGCATTAAATCATTTTTAAGTTAAGAAATATTTTATAAACTGTTCAGATTTTGGTATTAATTCATCATTTTTAAATATTAAAGATATAATTTCTTGAATATATAAATTATTTTTAATTTTATTGATTTGAATTTCATAAAAAAACATTTCAATTGAATTTTTTTCATTTATAAACAATAATTTTATTTCATCCATTAATTCTATTAATTTTCTAACCAATTCTTCTATTTTATTAGATTTATTTTCTTCTAAAAGTGAATTTTCTTCTTCAAAAAATATTAATGTTTTAAACAAAATATTATAAATATCATTTTTATTAATTTCAGGATGATTTAAAATATCTTTGATTAATTGTATCATAATCTTAATATTATAAAAATTATTTGATTTAAAAGAAAAATATATACATATTTGCTCAATTGATTCAAAAGAATTAACTATTTCTCTTAAAAATTCATAAAATTCACTTTCTTCAAAATTAATAATTTCTTTTATTTTTTCATTAATATAAAGAATTAATGATTCAATAATTATATAAAATCTTTCATCATTTTTTTCTTTTTCATCATATTTATTATTAGAATAATTCAATTTTATTTTATTATCAATTATTTTATTTATTAATTTATCATATTCAAAAGTTGAAAAATATTGAATTATTAATTTAACTATAGAAAATAATTCAACAATATTTTCGGTATAAATTTCGCAAATAGTAATATAATCTATTACTGTAATAAAAATATCTTTTTTATTTCTATTTATGTTAGATAATATATATCCTATTTTAAGAGCTGTATCATTATATTCTTTATAAGTCATATAAATATTTGGATTTTCAACAATTTTTTTTGAAAAAAGAATAATTTTGATTATTTCAAAATAAGGATAAGGATTTGATTCATTAAAATTTTTATATAAAAAGCAATAAATATAATCTTCAAATAGCAATTCTGCTAATTCATTATTATGATTAGTTGAAAGATATTTAAACAAAATAATATTATTAAATTGATTATATATTTTTTCTTCTAATTTTTTTTTCTTCTTTTTATATTTATTAAATAATTCTTTGTAATTCGTTTTTTCTTCTTCAAGCTTTGTCTTTTCTTCTCTCCTCAATTTTATTAATTCTTGATCTATATTAAGATAATCTTCCCCTATTTCTTCTTTTATATATTTAACTAAATTCTCCAAATTCTTTCTAACAGATGGAATATGTAAATTAAGAATCATAATTCCTATATTATTCCCATTGATTCTATCTATAGCAGCTAAATCTTTTGAATTTTCTTCTTTTAGAAAAGAATTAATTAAATAATCAATATAATCTTTAATTTCTTTATATTTGGAATAGAATTCATTTTTTATAAGTTTAATAAATAAAATTTGATTTTTTTCAAAAAAAAATATTAATTGCAATAAATAATTATTTATTTCTTTTTCTAGAAAATAAAAAATAAGTGATAAAAAATCTCCATCCCTTTGAAAATTCCCATTTTTATTATTAAATAAATCTATTATAATATTTTTTTTTTCTTTTAGAAATTTAAAGACATAATCTTTCAAAAAATCTTTTATATTTTCTTTATTTTTTAAAATTAGAGAAATGATATTATTAGTATAATTTTCTGAAGTTATATTATCAAATTTCCCTATGATTTTATATTTAAAGCAAGAAAAAATATGAAATATTTTATTTTGTATTATTTTATTTATATCTATGCTTTTTAATACTTTTTCATTTATATCTTTTTTAATAAAGTCAATAAATTGAATATTATTATCTCCTTCTAAGTTATCTATAAAAATTTGATTATAATTGGATAAAAATGATATCATTGAAGGAGAATTATTTTCCTCTGATTTTATAATTGTATCACTTTTAAAATGTCTAGTTAAGTAGATTATTATTAATATATTTTTATTTAAAGGCATATGGCTATCATTATCATCTTCTTCAAAACTAATTTCACTTGTTTCTAGATCATTATTATTTTTTTTATTTTTGCCAGATTTATTTTGATGAAAAACTATATAGAAAGAATGGCCTTTAGGTTTTAATTCTTCATTTAATAATTTATTATCTTTTCTTTTATTTTTATCAATAAGTTCACAATCTTTCAAAAAACTATCTACTAGGAAATTAATATGACTTAATTGATCCAATTCAATTTCTTTAAATTTCAATAGACATAAATTTTGCTTTTTATTATAGTAAAATTCACGAATTTTTCTTTCAAAATTTTTTTCTGAGTTTAGTGTAGATATAAACATTTTATTAGTACTAGAATCATTAATATATCCCAATTTATTGCATTTTATTCTTTCATCTTCAAAATTGTTGTTGTCATTATTTAGATTCTTATCAATAAAAATAGAGTCAAGTGGATTAGAAAAAGTGAAAATTATATTTTTTCTTTTGCTTGTATTAATTAAAAATTCTTTTAAATTGTTTTTCTTTTTCCTATATATTTTGTAAATTAATTCGGCAATTTCAGGATAATTCTTCTCAAAACCATTTATGCTTATTGATGCTATAATATCTTGAGAAAAAATATTTACTAATTTACCAAAAACGTATTCCATTAATTCATTCAAAGTTATTTTTTTATTAATTTGTTGATTTTTACAATAACTATATATAAGCCCTTGTATTTCTTCTAATGAACAATTTATTAATTGCTTGCTTAATTCAATATCTGAATTTAGTTTGACCATTTGCTTAGTTAGAGAAAATATATAATTTGCCCATGTATTTTGGACATTATTTAATAAATATTCAAAAGAGATTTCATGTTTTTCAAACCTATTTAAAAATGGAGGCTCCTCTTTTAAAATATTTTCTTTTTCAACTAAGATAATAACTTTAAATGAATCATCTACTAATGAATATGATTTATTGGAAGAAAAAGCTATTCTTGCATATTTTTTATTTCCCATTTTTGTAAAATTTTGGTTAAATAAATCATAAAGTGAAGGATATATTACTTCTAAATTTTGAAGAACTAATATTCCTCCAGATTCCATTTGAAGCTGAATTTTATTTAACATTTTAACTGAGTAATCTTCTCCTTCATGCTCATCTTTGAATTTACTTCCTAAATAAAAACTATATTTTAAATTCATTTTATTAAATATTAAATTTAGAAGATAGTTACTTATTGATGATTTTGATACTAATAAAAGATATCTACTTTCCCTATCTTCTAAATTTTCTTTTATACAGTCAAGAACATTATATCCTCTTTTTACAGATTTATTTTTAAAAGTATTATAAAATATCTCTTTTATAATTTTTATTGAATCATCAAAACCCCCAAAATTTCTTTCTAGACTTGAAATGCATATTTCTTCAATAATTTTATTTTCATAAGAATTATCATTTTCTTCATTTAAAATTTTTTTATTTCTTTTTGATTCTTCATATTTAACAATTTTTTTTGCAGCAATTTTAATTAAATGATAAAAATCCCTATTTCCATGAAAATCTTCATATTTAGTGTCTTTTATTTTCCTTTTATAACTAAAATATGTTTTTGATAATATTTCAAAATAGTTATCATATCTTTCTAAAATATTTTTATCATATGATTGTGCAATTTTTTTTGCAGTATCGATTAAATCATCTAAATCAGGCTGGGGAATTAATAGTGAAATTCCTCTATTCATTTTAGAAGAGTCTAACACCCAATTTGATATTCCAATAAATGAAATTTTATACTCATTTTCATCATATTCTAATTGAGAATGAATAACTTTTAAAGGATTATTTACACTATTTTCAGCAAGGCCCATTTCATCAAAAAATACAGCAGAAATAAAATCTATTTCATTTCCTTTTTCAATATTTCTTTTAATAGGTTCTCTTGCTTTATTGAAAATATTTAATACACCTTTTGATGTACTAGTTTCAGAGCCTTGATAAGGGTATAAATACAAAGATTTAAACTTTTTAAAAAATATATTAGATGAATTTCTTCCTTTCATTGAATTATACATAATTTGTACACTCATTGACTTACTTGTACCAGGTTTTCCAACTATAAATAATGGAATTTGATTTGAAATGCAAACAAATAAACTAAATAAATTTTCTAATAATGCTTCATTTTTAGCTGTACCCCTTTCTAAATTGGCATTATTTGCAATATATAAAGATTCTTCTTTTGGTATTTTTAAAAAGTCTGAATCATAATAGAAGCCTAATTGTTCTTTTAATTTTTTTCTTAAAAATTTATCTGAAACACGAATATAATAGCACATATAAAGACTTAAATTAATAGAATCCTTACATAGTATTTCCTCATTTTTTAAAATAAAATTATTAATATATTCAGGTGTTTTTAATTGCATTTTTTCATTTTCTTCCATAACTTCATTAAATACTCCCCTTTTAATATTAAAATATTCCATAAACCAATGAAATAATAAATCAAATCTTCTTATTTCTCTGAGACTAACTGATGATACATCACTATATTCTCTAATAAAATTTTGACATAAAGAAATGCATTTTGAAGCAGTATCAATTAAATATCGATAATTTTTAAGATAAGAATATTTCTGAAAACTTTTTTCAACTATACTTATAATATATTTATATTCATCTTCATTTTTCAAATTACCAAAATCAAATACAAAATTAAGCAAGGAATGAGGTAATGGATTTACAGAATATACATAATTTCTTTTCTTATGCTTTTTTTTATTTAATAATCCAACATCTTCAATTTGTTTAGTAATTAATCGATAAGGATTACATGCTGCAAAAAATACTATATCATCCCTTATTTTTTTTCCTCTACATGAATGATGACATAATATTTCGCTTAATAAGCCTAGGCATTCACATGTATTAATTTCATCAAAAAATACCCATAATTTAGGTAAATCTCTTCTGATTTTTTCAAAATATTCAAATTCGTCATAATATTTTTTACCTCTTAATTCATATTCTTTTTTTTCTTCATCATATTGAATTTTTTCCATTTTCATTTTTATTTCGATTTCATCTGAATATTCAATTTCTACATTATTTATAAAACTAACGATATCTTCTTCTTCAATTCCAGCATGAATATTTTTTATTTTCATCTTTAATTCTCCCTTGTTTTGAAGCTTTGATAAAACTCTAAGAAGTGAAGTTTTTCCACATCCTGTTTCCCCCATCATTACCACTGGAATATTAGCTCTAACTCTTGTTAAAATTAAAATCAATTTAATAAAATTATCAGAAGTGAAAACATATGAATTAGAATATATTTTTAGCTCTTCCAAACTAGTATTATTAATATTTAAAACTTTCTGTATTTCTAATAAAATTTCATCGCTATTCATATTTCTATAGTCTAATAAATTATTATTTGCATTAACCAATTGGGAATTATATAAATTTTGCAAATTTTTATACTCAAGTTCTTTTGGAGAACATGATGTAATTATACTCAAAGATTCTTTATCTTCATTAAAAAATATTAGGCTTGGTTTAAATTTCTCAAAAGAAATCATTTCTTGTTCTGTAGTTAAAGCCTTTAAAGCAATATCTCTTCTATTATTTATATTACTGTCTAAATTATTTTGAAAACTTTGCATATCTGATTGTGAAGAAATTAATTTTTGAAAAACTCCTTGAATAAAGCTTTTTGTGATTTTAATTAGTGCATCTATCATAAATGTTCTAATATTTAATAAATTTCTATTTGCAAGAATATCTATGGAAACATAAATTGATTCGTTGAAATTTCTCAATTGATATGACATTATTCTAATAAAAGAATCGATTTGATAATAATTTGCATTTGGGATATCAAAATACTTTTTTATTAATTGCTCACATCTATCCATATTTTTTAAATTATTTGAATAAAGATCTAATTTGTTGTTATAAATAGTATTATTATCAAATAATTCCAAAATTCCTGAAACTATTTGAATATCTGAATCTGCTATCATAGAAATATAGCTTGATTTATCAACTAATTTAGGCAATTTATTTATATCTAATTTAAAATCATTGAAGGCATTTAAAATATCAAATCTTTTTCTAAAATCTGAAAATCCAAAAGGAAGCTCAATATATATCTGGAAACTTTTAGAAAAGCAAATTATATTATCATTATTCCCATATTTTTTTAAAATTGATAAAGAAAAAATGATATCTCTTATTAGATAATCATTATCTGTTTCTAAAAGATCTAAATGAAATAAAATATTTTTATAATTTGTAAATTGTTCTTTTGATTCATTTAATCTTTTAATTATATTTTCCTTAGTGAAAGCCCCTCCTATTGAAAAATAAATATATTTTAAATTTCCTTCTTTTGCCTTTTGTTTAATATAAAATGATTTTCCAACTCCACTGGCATTAGAATGAATTACATAAATATTTTTTAATAACGACTTGAATTCTATTTTATTACTCTTTTTCTTATTCTCAAATTCATCCAATTTTTTATTTCCGTTGATTTTCATCATTGATTTATAAATATCAGAATCTAGCTTTTTATAAGTAATTACTAATGCTGATTTCATATTTTCAATATTTTCATTTGTTAAAATTGTAATTATTTTTTTTCTTTTATTATCAGGCAAATCTTCTATATTTTGGATTAAGAATAAAACATTATATTCACAAAAAATAGCTCTATAAATAAAAGATGTTAATTCTTCATCAGATGTATCTTCATTACAAAATAATAAAGTAAAAGATAAAGGTAAATTTTTAGTTAATCTATAAAACCAATTTAATATTTCTATTTCATAAGATTTTTCTAAGACTTCAACAGTATAAAATCCTTGATAATTATTCTTTTTTATTATATTAGGAGTCAATATTTTTTCTGCTGTCAGATAATTTGAATTAAATAATATTTCTAAATATCGATTTATTTTAGCTAAATTTCTTTCAGTATCATTCATTTGCTTATTTTTAGAAATTTCTTTTAATTCATCTATTGAGTTAATTTCATCCAAATGATCTAGGCCAGATATATTAATTAATAATGATATCAATTTTTTTTTATATATTTCAATATTTTCTTTTTTTATATCTTTATCAATTTTCTTTAATATAAAAATATCTATATATTTGCTTAAAAGAAAAAATTGCTTACCATAAAAGAATCTCATTAATGGTTTTATTTTAAATATTTGAACTAAGGAATCTTTTTGCTGTTCGAATAAATTCTCCAAATTATTGATTAATTGTTCAATATTAATAGAAGCATTTATTTTTCTATCATTTCCAAAATTTAAATATTTCGCAGAAATTTTTTTATTTTTTGTTTCAATTATAATTTTTATCCTTTTAGGATATCCTTTTTCATTTAGTTCTTCCATGCAATTTCTTAATTTTTTAATATATCCAACTAAAGTTAAAAATATTTGGGAATTTTCTAAATGCTCTTTTTCTATTATTTTATTTTTATCTTGAATATTATTTCCTTGAATATTATTATTATTGCTTGATAAAGAACTATTTGGATTTGAAATCAAAGCCCTATCTCTTAATTCATTTAATTCATCAAAAGTTATATCAATTTGTTTTTGCTTTCCATCACCTTTATACTTACAATGTACAGTTATTAGAGATTCTCCTTCAAAATAATTATCAATTTCAATAGTTGAATTATTAATAATTGAAAATATTTTAGTTTTTGAAACTTCAGGCTTATTTAAATATTCATTATATAAATTTTCTAACAATCCAAATTTATTAATATATTCCTTAAAAGATTTTAATAAATAATCATCATTATGTAATTCTTTATTAAAATATTCATAAACTTTTTCATCATTATTATTTATTATGCATTGCTCTGCTATTTTGTTTATAAAAGGGGCAACTTTACCAAATGATTGAATATCATCATTTTGTAGTAAAGGATTTTCGTCCATTCCTAAAAATTCATTTAAATTTCTTATTTCTGATTCTTCTTTTCCTAAAGAAAAAGCAAAACAATTTCCTCTTTCTATTAGTAATTTAATACATTCAGAATAAATATCTGGTTGTTCGTCTTT
>JAJNAB010025025.1:0-11675 GCA_023783335.1 Enoploplastron triloricatum | reverse complement strand
CCCCAATCCCCAATCCCCATATAATAATTAATTATTAAAAATTAATAAATTAATCTCAAAATTTAAAAAATTATTGATTTAATTTATTTTTAATATTATTATTTTTTGTAAATAATGCTTTAATATGGAGCCAAACTATATTTTTTTATTTTTTTTTCTTCATTTTCGATATAAAAATAATTTAATAATAATCTTCTTATATTATATTATACAAAAATTAAAAGATTATTGAAAATATTAAAAATTTATATTTAGAAATATATGAATTATATTATTGAATAATATAAAAAAATAATAATTATTATTATTATTATCAATTAATAAATAAATAATTGAAATTAATTAATTGAGAAATATTATACTTAATAAAAGTTAAAATTATATAATTCAAATTCAAAAAAAGAAAATTTAATAAGATTTTATTTGATTTTTTTTAGTTTTTTTATTATTAAATATTATTTAATCTTCTTTATATTTTGAAGGAATTGATTTAAAAGTTATAATAAAATATTAATGATCTGTATCAATTTCAGCACAATTTATGATTGCATATTTCATTTTTTCCATAAATATTTCTTTAGTATCATAATTAGGCAAATTTAACTTAAAGAAACAAGTAGTAGATTTTGGTAAGCTATTTTTATTATCTCCAAATGATTTGCTAATAATATGCTTATATTTAAATCCAAAATGAGATTTAGGTAATCTACTTCTTCCTGATACGAATTTCAAATACATTATTCTTTCTTTTTCATTTGTTTTTTCGAACCATTCCCAGAACCATTTTATATTATCATCATTTAAATCATATCCTTCATATTCTGTATGTTCTTTAAAATCATTTATATCTAATATATTTTTACCACATACCATTTCTTCTAATTGTTTCCAATTTAAAACTTGTAAAATGTCATTAGAAATAACAGAAATAAACATTTTTTTAAGATATTCAATTTGATTTTTAAATTCATTTATTCTTTTTTCTTTACTTAATTCTATATATTCTTTTAAATTTTTTAAATTTACTTTAATAAATCTTCCATTAGGCTTTAATTCTATCTCAGTACCATTAGAATTTGTTATCACAAAATTTAAATCATATTCTTCCAATTGTTTTTCTTTATTATCACTTAAAGCTGGACTTTTAAGAATATCTTCTAAAATATTTATTAAATTATAAAAATAATAATCTATTGATTCATAATCATAAAAAATAATTTCATTTCCTAATAAAGATTTCCATATAGATGGATGTAAATTTAAATCCAAAGCTTCACCACTTGAAATTGAGCTTGCCATTAATTTTCCTAAAAATTCATATGCTTTATTATGTATATTTCTATTCGAATTTGGATTTAAAATATATTTATCATTTAATTGATCATAATCATTTTTATTATTTGGAGTTTTTATCAATAAATCAATATAATCAGATTGCAATTCATCACAAATATTTGAAATAACTTCATGATAAGGTCCACCTTGATCTGAGGCAAATTCTCCTTGGAGGCGTACTATAAATAATCTTTTGTTTTCTTTTAGAAAATATTCTTTTGAATCTACATTTTCCATCGCATGAAATACCTGTCCAAATATAGTTTCATCTAATTCAAAATCTAAAATCTTTTTATGACTTTCGTTATATTTATCATAAAATAATTTTGCTTTTGCTTTAAATCTATCAACATTTATTGTTTTTATTTCTCCATTTTTTCTTGGAATTTGTGATAATAAATCATTAAATTTATTAATTCTTAATTCATTTGTTATATATGATATATTATTTCCAATTATTTTTTGTAAAAATTGTTTATATTTTGAACGCATATTTGTCCAACAATATTTCAATAAATTATTTTCTATTAATATAATTCTTGTTTTTAAATAATTATACATACTTTCACTACCACTTTCAATTACATCTTTTTGACCTAAATCGAATATCATAAATAAATCATGAATTTTATTTTGTCGAGATAAATAGTTTATAAATTCTTTATAATATATATAAGATGTAGATATATTATATCCTGCTTTCATTTCATCTATTGCTTCAACAAATCTTGAAAGGCATTGCTTAGTTAAAGAACGGAATAAATTTATAAATTTATTTATATTTTCAGATTTGTAAAATTGTTGAACTTTTTCTATCATATTTTCTTCTACAAAATGATCTATTTTTATAGCAAGAGATTTATTATCACTTACATTTTTTTTATTATTTATTTTTTGTATTAGTTCATTTTCATCTACACATAAAACAAAAGATCTATGATTTCCAATTGCCACTTTTATTGGAATCATTTTAGAATTATTATTTTCTTTATTAATAATTTCAACTTCGGATAATTTTTCAGTAATTTTTGTATCACTAAAAGATTTTATTTTTACTCCTAATGCTCCTTTTTTATTATTTCCACAAGTAAATAATTTCTTTACATAATTTCCATTTTCTAAAGCTCTTCCAATTGCAATAATATGAGTATTACTTATAGCAACTTGATCAACTATAACATTTTTCAAATCTTTATCAAATTCAACTAAAGTTGGGCATTTTATATTTTCTTCTTTTTCTTCTTCATTATCAGAATTTCTTTTATTATTTTCAGTATTATTATTTAATCCGCATTTTTTTCCCCATATATATAATTCACCACTTTTAGTAATAGCTGCACTTCTATTATTTCTTGTATAAATATATTTAAAATTTAAATTATATGTTTCATCACATTGAACTAAATTTGATATATAAGAATTTTCTGATGATTTTATTCCACATTCATTATTAGCATTAATTCCTTTAGAATATATTCTTCCTATTCCTTTATCATCTTCAACTAAACATATTAAATATCTTTCCCCACATCCACATTGCAAAAATCTTTTGCAACCTGTAGGCAATTTTATTTGAGTCCATTCATTAACTTCTTCATCAGGATCATCTAAAATTTGACTTCTAGAATTATCCCCTATACCATATAAACTACCTGAATTATCTATTATATAACAATTTTTATTACTAATTGACATAGAAATTACTTTTATATTAATATTTAAATTTAATTTTTTTGGCAATTTTAGACTATTTTTTTCAAAATTTGGTATCTTCAAAAAATTATTTTCATTTTCCCCAATTGCAAAAATTTGTCCATTTTTATTTAATATTACAGATGTATTACAATTTCCAGTAGCAAAATCTACTATTATATCTTTTTTGTCAAAATCTCCATTATTTATTCCTTCTTTTTCAATAATAAATTCTTTCCTTGGCATAGAATTAAATCCACCACCTTTACCACATCCACATGCATATATTTTATTTGCTTCTTCATCTAATGATAAACAATAGTTTTGTCCATAAGATATATTCCATGAATATTTTTTTAAACCAGAACATCTTGTTGGAGTATCATAAAATTTAGAAAGGAATCCATTAACACCTAAAGAATGATTATAATTATAGCCAAATGCATATAAATATGTTGGAACATTATCTAAAGGTACTAAATATATTTCATTATCTAATTTTAAATTATATGGTATCTTTTTTGCTTTTAATTCATTTATATCTATTATGTCTTGCAAAATATATTTTTTTTCTTCTTTATTATTTTTATCTAAACAAAATATGGCTAATTTATTATATTTTAATTTATCATTATTTTCATCTTGATTGCAAATACCTTCAATATCAAATATTGTTATAAAATCTTTTTCTTTTATATTTGATATATATTCTTTAAATTCATTAAATTTTATTTCAACTATTTTATTGTTTTCCAAATTATTTTTATTTTCTTCTTTATCAAAACAATTTATTGAATCAGAAATATAGGCTATCAAAGAAAATATTTCTTTAAAATCATTTTTTTCATAATATTTTTCTGTTGATAATAATTTATAATTGCAATAAAATATATATAATTTATTTCTATTTTTCATCCAATATTCAAAATATTCATTTTTATTTTCTCTAAAGAAAAATATTAAACAAAAATCTAAATATTTAAAAGATATCTCAATTAATAAAGTATCTTTTATAGATATTTTACTTTTTTCTTTTTCATTAAAATATTCATTCATATTAATATATTCTTCAATTAATTTTTTCATTGTTGAATCAATATTATTTTTTTTAAAAGATTCTATAAATAAACCTATATTCTTTTCATTATAATTATTGATTAAATAATCATATAAAATTTTCATCGCTTTATAAACAAATAATTCTTCAAAATTCTCATTTTTATTTTTCTTTCTTTTATTATTATTTTCATAGTCTTCTTCATCATCTGAATCATCATAATTATAATATCTTCTATATTTTGATTTTTTTTTATTAATCATATTTTCAATAATTTGATTTATCATTTTAAAATATTTATCAACAAAAGATTCTATATTACTTGAACTTAAAAATTCTTTTAATATAAATAAAAGTTTATCATATATAATATAACAGAAGGATTTAGAATTTTCTTCTAAAAGTTTTTCCAAATTGTTTGAATTATTTATATCAAATAGTGATAAATCATTATTGATAGATGAAATATTATTTATTATTTCATCTGTATATTTATCTAAATTTATTTTTATCCAATCTATTGAAATTATTCTTAAATATTTTTTTAGTTTTTCTTTAAGCTTATTATTTGATAATTTATATTGAATATTAAAATAATATTCCAAACATAAACTTTCGAAAATAAAAACTTTTTTTTCCTTTTTTAAACGATTTTCTAATTCTTCTTTTTCTATCTTATCAAGACAAATAATATCAAATAATAATCTTTTAATTTTTTTTATATTTGCTAAGCAATAAAAGTTATCAATATTTTCGACTAATTCTTTATATTTTTTCATTCTATTTTTCTCATATAACTTCAAAATAATTTCACTATTATTATTTTTATCTTCATCGAAATCATTATTACTATCATTTGAATTGCTTTTTTCTTTTTCATCCATTGATCTTTTATGATTATTTTTTTCTTCTTTATCATTTTTTAATAATGCATCCAAATTATAGATGTCAACAATTCCTGATGATTTTTCCATTTCAGATTCGTTATTAATAATATTTATATAATTTCCACCTATTCCTTTTATAAAAAATTCTATAAATTTATTAAAAGAATTCTTTCGTAAAGAATAAATTGGAATATTATTTTCTATAATAAATTTATATATATTATTTTCATTATCTAATAAATCATTTGTTATAATAGCTTTTATTTCTTTTTCTTCTAATATTTTTTTTAAATTACTTAAATCTTCATCATCTTTTATTGATTTGGTAAATAATATAGAATTATTATTAAATTCTTGATAATCCCAGAATTCTTCAAAACATTTATAAAATGATAAATTTTCAAATTTTTTATTGCCTCTATATATTTCATTTATTGTATTATCTTTTTCAATATCAATACAATTTTCGAAAATACAATTATACCATTTTATCTCATTTCTAGCTTTTAAACATAATCCAAAAGATTGGTCTTTAATATAATAATCAAATAAATGAGAAAGAGTATTTATTTTATTATTAGTAACATTTTCATTATATATTTTTCTATTACTTAAACTTGAATTAATAATATTTATTTTTTCTTCTATAAATTCTAAAGATAAAAATGCATATTGATTTTCAATTTCTTTCTTTTCATATTCTTTATAATATTCCAATATTCTATCTAATATTTTAGAAATATCTTCTTTTTCTAAATAATTAATTGCTTGAGATAAAATTTTTAAGGCAAAATAAAATCCTTTTTTATTAAGTTTGAATTCTTTATTGGGTTTTTCGGGAAATATTATATCCATAAATAATTTTGCATTTTTTTCAATGAAAGATTTTTGATATTCATTTTCATCATTTATTATTATATCAGAAAAAGATTTAATTTGTGTACTTGTAATTTTAAACATTTCTGAATCTAATGTATCATCCATAATAATAAAAATTTCATTATCAATATCCTTTTTATTTTCTGTATAATATTCAAAATTATTTTTGTCATAATAAGTAATGGAATTGTCTGATAAATAACTACTTATTGATTTATTATTTTGTTTATTCAAATAGCATATTATTTTTCCAGATTTTACTGATTTCTCATTTTCTGAATTGAATAAAGCAAAGCTTTCAAATTCAGGGCTATAATCTCCTTTTATTATAAATTTATTTTCAGATATTCCTAAATAATTGTTGATAAATAATGAAATAATAGTATATGCTTTCTCACTTTTTAATTTTTTTATTAAATCATTATTTCCTAATTCAAATAATTTATTTAGACAAATTATTAATAATTCATTAGAATATTTATTTATTATCTTATCTCTATTAAAAGAAATATAGCTTAATTTATCATTAATTATTTCGAATAAATAATAAAAAGGATTTTCTTGATTTTGAAAACTTTTATCATATAATTTACAAGCTTCATTTAAATCTTTTATTTGTTCTTTATTAATACTGATTAAAATTTGATTTAGTAATTTAATCATGATTAATTTAGTAAAAATTGATTTTTTTTCTTTATTTTGTTCATCCTTTAAAGCAATTTCCATTATTTTTTCAAAAATATAAGGATTAGTAGTTAAAATTAAGGAGAATAAATTATTTGAATTTATAACATTTTTATAAAAAAATAATATAAAATCATGATAATAAGTATTTTCAGGTTTTATTTCAATAAAAAATGATAAAATATTATTTATTAATTCTGAATATTTATCCATTTTTTCTTTTGTTAAGTCATCTTTTAATATATTTATTATTTGAGAAATTAAATATTCAAATATTTCTTTTTCTCTATCTTTTTCATTATAATATTTAATATTATATATTTCTTTATGATCTAAAATAAATATTTTATTATTTTCTTTTTTAGATATTTTATTATTTTTATTTTCGTTTTCTTGGTTTATTTTTATATCTTTAATTATATCTTTAAATATTTCTGATAATAAATCGACATCTTTTTCTTTTATTTTCCAGACTTGACTTTCTAGCAATATAATTTTAGTAATTAAAGAATAATTAGTATTTTCATTTCTTTTATTATATATAATTTTTAAAATATCATTAAATTTATTATTCAATTCATTCCTCATTGAATAATCAGCTCCATTTATATTATCAAAAAATACTTTTCCTTTATTATGAGATTCCCTATATTTCATATTCATTAAATTCAATAAAAATACCAAATTTTCTTCTTTTTTTAAATTTTCTAATAGTTTATTAAATATTGATAAATCTATTTTAACTATTAGACAGAAAATATTTTGGACTTTTGAATACATTTGTATTTCCTCAATTTCTATATTTTTTAAACTTATTAATAAATTTAGTATTTCATCAACAAAAGAAACCCTTGGCTCAATATTTTCATTTTGGGGTATTATATCATATATAAATTTTAATTTTTCCAAATTATTATTTATATAATTTTTAGAATCTTCTTCTATTTTGGAAAAATTAAATCCATTTTTGTCATTATTATATATAGTTTTTATTTTACAACTCGCTTCATATATTGAATAAAAAAGTTCATAATTTTCAGATGATTCTATTTCCTTTATATTATTGATATCTTCTATATTTTTTTCATTTATAATTTCTTTTAAATTCTCTAATTTTTCATTAATATTAAAATATTTCACAGTAATTTCAAATAATTTTTTTATTAAATCTGTGATATTAATATTTTCTTTTATTTTTATATTATTTATTGGTAAATTTTTTTTCGACAAATTATTGTCAAAGCATTTAAATAATTTTTCATAATTATCATTATTATCTTCATTTTTTTTTTGATAATCTCGAGAACTTATAGTAGTGTCATATATTGAAATTTGTCTTTGGCTTTCATTTAAAGGGATATTCTCTCCCAAAGTTTCTCCTTTTTTTTCCTCTTCAATCAATTTTAATAATTCTTTTTCATATATATTTATTTCATTTATTAAATTATTGCCTAATTCTATAATTTGAGATTTATCTCCTTTTTCGTTTATTTTTTTTTGCCCTTTTTTTTCTGACATTTTAATAGTGATATTTTTTAATAATTCATTTTGATATATTTTAGAATAATTTTTTATTAAATTATCATCATTAAAATTTTGAATTTTATTTTGAATTTTTTTCAATGAGTATAACAAGCAAAAAATCAAAGATTTTTCAATTAGCTCAATAATTTTATTATCTTCATTTTTCTTATATAATAAATATTTTGTTTCATCTTTTACATGAATTATATTTATAACAAAATCTCTTTTCATTTCATCATTTTTACTTAAAAAAACAATTTCTATTCTTTTAATTTCATTAAATATAATATCAACATCAGTATTTAAATTTATTTTTATTTTCTCATTATTTTTTCTAATTAATATAATTTGAATTAAATCATTCAATTTTTTATTGGAAGTTAAACTTGTTTTAATAATAATATTTTTAGAATCATCTATATCTATTGTTTGATGAGTTTCTTCATTATTATTTCTTAAAGATGAACTTTTTATTTCAATTAAATTATCCATATCTAAATAATTAAAATAATTATCCATTGTACTATTTTTATCTAAAAGTAAAAGAGTATCAATTAAAATAGATATTTTTTTTTCACTATTTAGAAAATTTTCATTTGATATAGTTTTTTGAATTATAAAGTAAAATATTCGAAAATTAAAACTATTATATATAAAAGAGAAATTGTTTAAAAGCATTTTTGAATTATTATTATGAATATTTTGGTATATTTCTCTAATATTTTTGGCAATATTATCAATTAAAGGTAGTAATTTATTAAATTTGTCATCTTTTGAAAATATTATGAATAATATTTCAGAAGCTTTATTCATTATTTTTTTGTATAAAGAATAATTTGCTACTTCAATATTATTATTATCTTTACTATCATTTATCTTATTAAATATATTTAATAAATAATCTTTTTCAAAATTTATTAAATATTCATATAAATATTCATCATTTTGGGTATTGTTTTGCTCTAGTAATAATTCAATTAATAAAAACTTTGTACTATTTTTGATATTCTTTTCATCCTTTATAGCTTTTATTTCAATTATTGTATTTTCTTTAAAATATGAAGTGATTGATATAATTTCTTTTATAATTATATCAAATACTTTTCCATGATTTTGATTTATATATTTCATGATAAATTCATTAAAATGCATAATTAAATCTTTGACTTTTTCAACTTTGAAAATTCCACTATTATAAAGAGAGCATATCATTTGCTTTAAAATAATTAAATAATAAAGTTTTATATTCCATTTATCTTTTTCATCATTTTCAATTATTTTGTTCATTATAAAATTTAGATTATAATCTTTAAAATTGCAACAATATGAAAATGGATAATATATTAAATTTTTTTCTTTTTCTTCATCTAATAAATCAAAATTCCCATAATTATTTAAAAAAGATGAATATTCCTGTAATAAATATTCATATATATTTTTTGTATCAAAATTTTCATCATAATTATTAGAAATAAAAGGTAAGAAAAATATTCCGTTATCTATTAAAGAATTTTGCTCTTTTTCGGTTAAACTAAAAAGAATAGTATTTTTCATTAATTTTACTAATGCAAATCTATTATTATTAAATGATAATTTTAAATCTTCATTATTATTTTCATTATTAGAAATAGGGATTATACTTAATATATATTCATCTTTTTCTTTATAGAATTTAGATATATATTTATTATTTTCTTTAATATTTTCTATTATGAATAAATTATTAATGCTAAGATAGTTATACATTTGAAATGAACATAAATTATCGACTCTATTTAATTTGCCTTCTTTATTTATCTGTATAGAGTATTTTGCATATTTTTGGAAATTTAATTTAAATTTTTTTTGAACAACAAATAATTCATTTAAATTTGAAATGCAATATATATATTTTATATCATTAAATAGTTTGACAGGGATATAAGATTCTTTAATTTCTATTATATTTTCTTTTATTAAGCCCGTTGTACTTTGGTTACATATTTTACATTTTAAAATATATTTATTTTTTTCATTTTCTTTTATTTCTATAATACTAAAAATATATATAAATTCATTTTTTAATGATATATTTATATCTATAATTTTCTCTTCATTTAATTTTTCTTTGCTAACTAATTCAATTTCCCCAAAATCAATAATTCTTTTTTCAATAGCATTTAGCTTTAAATAATAAATAATATTTCCTCTTATTATTTCTACTTTATTTTGCTTTAATTCTTTTTCATTTTCCTCATTTTCGTTATTTTCCTTATTTTCTTCATTTTCTTCTTTTTTATCCTTTGCTTCTTCGTTTTCTTTATTTATTCTTTTATTATAATTTAAAAAAATAAAAATATTATTTTCATAATTTATAGTTGAATAAACAAAAGAATCTTTTTCTTTCTTTAATTTTTCTATAATTTCTTTATCTTTCAAAAATTGTTTTAATTCAATATATAGTTTATGCTTTAGATTTTTATCATTGCATATTTTAGTAAAATCTAAACTATTTCCAGGAATGAATGGATTAGGCTTATTTTTATCTATTTTAATAGATTCTAAGATAGTTTGATGTGAACTACAAAATTTAATGAACAAAAATAAAAGCTTAGTCGATTTGAAATTTTCAGTTAAGCCTTTAAATATATTTCCGAAATCTTTTAATATTTCCTCTTTGTTTTCTTTTTTTTCAAACTCCTCTTCAATTAGAGATAATAAAGTGCATAAATTATTTTCAATAGAATTAAAAAGGGTTAAACCCAATAATTTCATTTCAATTTTATTTTCTTGAATTAATCTTTCTAATTCTTTTAATTTTTCCAAAATTGAATTATCTTCTTTATAATTCAATGTAATTTCCTCTATTTTTCCAATTATAATATTAGCATTTTTAATTTGTAAATGTTTATCACTAATATTGATCTCAGAAGGTACTTCACTTAATTTAATGCAAAGTGATTCATTATAATCACTTAACTTTTTAGATTTAATTAAAGATTTTAATTTTTGGTTTTGATTTTTTAATATCTTATTTTTTCCTTTTTGAGAATATAAAAAATTTTCTGTATTTAAATCTTGGTAAAATTCATAAATTTTTTCTTCATCGTTATCTTTGTTTAATTTTAATAGGGTTTCAGGGGATGAACAATAATAAAAAATATCTTCTTTTAATTTATTTATATTAATTTCTTTAAACTTTGATAAAGATAATATATTTAAATCTTCCTCTTCAATTTCTGGATAAATTTTTTTAGGAAAATTTATTAAATCTTCAAAATATATATTATCATCTTTTAAATCATTATCTTCTTCTTCGAAATTTACCATATTATCTTCTTCTCTTTCATCTCTTTCATGAGAATTCCTTCCTCTACCAAAAGGAATATTTATTCCTCTTCCTCTCATATTCATTTCCATAAATTCTCTATAATTCATATCATTTTGAATTCGTCTGTTCAAAAATCTTTCTCTTTCTTCATGTCTTCTTAACATATGAAACATTGGATTATCATCCATATCCATATCATCATCCATTTTTTATATATTATAAATAAAATTTTTTTTAAATATATATTTTTTTAATTATCTAATTATATTTTTTTATAATTATTTGAGAAAAGATATCATTGGGGATT
>JAJNAB010025024.1:0-11689 GCA_023783335.1 Enoploplastron triloricatum | reverse complement strand
CCAATCCCCAATCCCAATCCCCAATCCCCAATCCCCAATCCCCATATAAAAAAATAAGTCATTTTTTCATTTTAAAATATTTATTAAAAATTTAAAATTTTTCAAAATATTAATTATTTGTATTAAATCTTTCTTTTATATAATTTTGATGAAATTTATCAAGTAATAATGGATCTACTAAAGAAATTGCAGTTTTTTTAATATTAATTGAATTAAGAATTTTATCTGGAGAGAAATATTTAGAATTTATTTCTTTTTCATTTTTAATTTTCATTAATTCTAATTTATTAATTTTATGATTATCTATTTTTTGGTATTCTAATATTTTATCTTTTTTATCATTTTCAATCTGAGATTCAATATTATCTTCAAAAAAATTTTTTTTATGTTTTTTATTAAGCTCACTCATAATATATTTATGATATAATTCATTAGATAACGTTCTCATACTATAGAAATTATTATTTTTATTTTTATCTACATCTAAACTTAAACTGTTGTAATATAATTTAATATGTCTTAATTCTGAATCTTTTGGAGTAAAAAGAAATGATTCTTTTATTTGCTCTCTAGAATTATTATTAAAATTATTAAATGACTTTTTATTTGAAGTAAATGTATTTTCTTCACTATCAAAATCTAATAATTTATTTTTAATTTTTTTAAATAATTTATTATAACTATTAATATTATTATTTATTTTTATTTTATTAATTTTAGATTTATTATCTATATTCATATCCTTATTATTTATATTTATTGTTTTTCTTGAATTTAGAAATAATGAATGTATTCTTGAATTATAATCAATTTGTTTATTTATATCTTTAATAACAGGATCCAAAACATTATCTTCTGGCTTTTTTAAATATTTATCTAAAATAGATTTTTTGTCTGAAGGATTTTTTGAAAATATCATTGTTAAGTCATGATAATTTTCTTTATTATTTAATATTTTTAATTTTAATTCAATTTTTTTTGCTTCAAATTTTTCTCTTTCTATATATCTATTAGATTTCATTTTAGCAGAAAGTAATAAAATTTTTTTTTTGTTTATTTTGCTCCTAAGCTCTAAAATTTCTTTCAAAAAAATATTATTTTGTGGATTATTTTGATTTGCTCTATCTGAAGAATGATTTATTTTTTTTATAATTTTTATTGAATTTTTAAAATTCTGTAATTTAGGTGAGAAATATTGTTCAAATTGAGATGATTTTTCTTCCTTTTGAAATTCAAACATATTATTATTTTTTAAATTAATTCGATTAATATTATGCCTTGAAATATTTATATCATTTTCTTCACTCTCATTATTAATTTCTATTTCTTCTTTTTCTTCTTTATTATCTTCTTTTCTTAATTCTGTTTCATTATCATCATTATTTATATTATCCTCCTCATTATTAGCATTATCAATATTATTATTCTCTTTTATATATTTTTCATCCCCTTTATTTTCTTCATCAAAATTATCATTTATATTATTATTATTTTTACTAATTTTTTTTCTATTATTATCTAAATCATTAATTCTTTTCAAAATTTTTTTCTTATGTTTTAAAAGCCTTTTTAAATAATAGTCAAGTTTAAGTATAATAGTCTCAGAAGGAGTTGTCCTTAAGTATTGATCTTTTTTAAAAAGATTTATCATTTCTCTTTCAACTATATATCCAGTTGCATTAGTTGAATTACATTTACAATTAAATAAAGGCATAAATGTACCTGGTTCAACGGTATCAGGATATCCCAAAATCATTTTATCATAAACATGTGAAATTATTAAATTTTCTCTTTTTTGAATATATTCTTTTATAAATTTTGGAGTATATTCTTGATTTAATTTATATTGTTCATTTTCATATTTTTCATTTAAATTTTTTTCAATTATTTCTTCAGGTATATTATTCAAGCTTCCTTTTATTTTTTTTATTTTTACAATAAGTTCATTTAATTCAATAACATTTTTATTTACACTTAACACTAATTCCCCAGAATTAAATAAAATTACTTTATTAAAAACCTGGTATCTTTCATTATTTCATTATTTAAATAAAATTTAGTAAATCTAAACATATGACTATATTTATTAGTAAAAATAGATTTTGTTATTTGTGAAAATAGTTTTAGGGAAGTGACCAAATTAAATAATCTTTCTCTAGCTTTTCTTGTAATTTTATTTAATATTTCATTATATTCATCTCTATAAAGAAATGCTAAATCACATTCCTCAAAAGTTATTGAAGTTGCGGATCTTTTATCACTTTTATTATTAGATCCAACTAATCCAAAACAATCACCATTTTCAAATGTATTTGTTTTTTCATATCTATATATATCTAATAATTTTCTTTTTTTTCTTTTTGCTTCTTCTGGATCCATACTTACATCAGGTTTGGACCATTGTAGATATTCTTCTATTTTTATATCTTCATGATTTGTTTCTTTTTCTTTTTCTTCTTTTATTTTTAATGTGAATTTTTTTCTATATCTTTCTTTTTTTATTATTTCTCTTAATTTTCGGAAATATTCATAAATTTCATCAGAATAAATATTTTCTCCCTGTTTTTCATGTCTTGTTAAAAAATGCAATATAAAATGGTCAAAATTATCTCCTAAATCATATATAAATTTATTTGCTTCCATATTTTTTTTGATCAAATAAATATCTTTATGAATCCTCAGTTTGCAAAGATACATTATATATTCTTCTTCATTCAAATAATGCTTATTTAATTTAGGAATGCAAAATGTAACTTTTCCTTTTAATATTATATAAAATCTATTGCCTTTATCTCCAAATTTAAAAATAAATTTATTTTTTTCAATATGCTCATAATTTAAATTGGAAGCAATAATATAAAGTAATTCTTTTAATTCTTCACTTTCAACTTGCCCTTGAAATATATCCATAAAATTTTTAAGCATCTGTAAATAAAAACTAATTATTTTTGTGTATTCTTCTGGCCGTTCTTTTGGACTTTTTTTCAGTGCTTCAATGCACATATCAACAGGAGTGGCTTGCCTAAATAATTTATGCTTAATTTTTAGATCTTCCTCTTTTTCTTCTTCGGTTTGAAATAAAAATTTAATTTGGTTTTTTTTTGTTGATTTTTTTTCTGGATGAAGTTTTTTTATTTTTGGGAATTCTATTGTTGTGTTATTTTTTATATTATTTTTAATATTAGAATCATTTGTTGATATAGGATTTAAATTTTCGTTGTTTTTTCCTTTTTCAATCATTAAGTTATTAAATAAATATTTTGTTTTATAAATATCAATCAAAATTTATATAAGAAAAGAAATTTAGAGAATTATAAAGATTATAAATCTATTTACATTTAATATTTAGAATATATATAAACTTTATATATATATTATTAATTTTATTTAATGGAAATACAAAAAGATAAAATTAAAGAAAATGAAAAATTAGAAGAGAAATTAAATTATAATGCAAAAGATTCTAATAAAATATTAGAGCTCAATAAAATAAGAGATATAATAAAAAATTTATATATAAAAAATAAAAGGTATGAGGAAATAATTGAACTTAATGAATTTTTAGAAAAAATAAACAATAATATTGATAATTATTATAACAAATATAATAAGAATAATAAAGAAAGTTTTTATCTAAATAATGATAATTACTATATAAAATATAATTTAAAATTCAAAAATAAAATTAATTATATCAATAAGCTATTGGATAATTCTTTTAATGAAACTAAATCAAATGATAATAATAATAATAAAAAAAATAATAAAGATTATACTATCAAAATTAATTTAAATAAAAAAATTCCTGTTTTAATTAATAGTATATTTATATTAAAAAATTTAATAAATGAATATAATCACCAATTTTTGCAAAAATATTTAAAAATAATAATTTTTCTTCAATATTGTGATATAATATCATTAAATGAATTTAAATTTATTTGTGAATTTTATATTAATATTTTTACTGATTTGATATTTAATAAAACTCATTATTTGAATTTTATAGATGATTTAATCGAAAGCATTATTCAATTTCCTTTTAAAATAAAAACAAATAATAGTAAAGTTGATGATAATAATATTTTTATAACAATACTAAATTTATTTGAAGAATATTTTGTGAATAATTTAGATATGAAAGTTAGAATTAATAAATCATCTATATGGCAAAAATTATTAGGTAATAAAATGATATCAAATTTAGAAACTAATTTAAATAATAAAAAGGGAAATAATTTATATTTAGAAAATCTTTTTTCTTTTTTGGTGAATATTTATAAATATAATCTTAATATAAATTTTCTATTTGAGCATATTTATAAATATAGTGCAATTGACTTAAATTATTATTTAAATAGTATTAACTTTTTATCAGCTCTTTTCAAAGAAGAAGAAATAACTAAAAAAGATTTTTGTAATTTCAATATAAAAAAAGGATTTTATATTCCCAAAAATAATCCATTAATTTTGCAAAAAATAAAATTTAAAGAAAATGAATTTAGTGTTATTTTTTCTTTTAGAATATTAAATCATGAAGAAAATTCTAATATAATTATATTTAGTTTATCAAATATTGTAAATGGAAATATAATACTTAAATTTATTATTAATCAAGATAAAACAATTAAAATAATACATGGGAATAAAGAATGGAAAACTGATAAAATGAAAATAGATAAAGAGAGAGATTATTTAGTGTGTCTCACCCAAAGTTATTCATCCTTCAAAAGCACAAAATTATTATTTTTTATTAATGATATAATTTATGATAAAAAAGAGATAAATAAATTAGCAAATAAAAATGTTATAATTAATCTTAATAGTATTAAAACTAAAAAAAATTCTATTAAATATAATACTTTTGAAATCCAGTCTCCTTACCCATATTTCGATAGTGAAATGATACTAGAATTAGGAAAAAGAAATTTTAATGGCATATTTGGAGATTTTATTATTATTAATAAAAAATTAAATGAAGGCGAGATTTTTAATTTATTTAATTTAAATGGGTATTATTTCCTTTTGGCAGACAATATAAAAAATAAATATGATTTAGTAAGTAAATTAGATAACTTTTATATAGATAATAAAGAAAATTTAGAATTTTTTAAAAGATTGAATTTTAATTACATCATAAAAATATCATCTAACAAACTAAATAATAAACTCATTAAAGATAAAAGAGAATTAAAAGTAGAAAATTTTGGAATAGTAAAACATAAAAATAATATGAAAATAATAGTAATTGACTTTAAATATTCAATTGATTTTTTTTATCATAAAAATGGAATAGAATTTCTTTTATTCCAATTGCATAATATATCAAATATTATAAAAGAAAGTAATAATAATAATTTAAATTTATTTAATATATATTTATATCAAACATTAAAATTTTTTTATGAAATAATGGCAAATATAGATGATGGTAATACTGGAAATAAAAAAAATGATAGTCTCAAATTTAGTTATTTTATTTTATCTCTTATGATAATTTTATATAATTATAAAAAGAAGGAAAATTGCAATATTCAATTAGATCAAAAAATATATGATTTATTATTATCATACATTGATTATTATAGAATTCATAATTATTATAATCATAGAAATATAATTTTAAGCATATTACTTGATGATTCATTTTTTGATCAAAGTAAAGCTTTAAAAGGAGGACGAATATTAATATATTTAATGGATGTAATTAAAAATAATTTAAATAAAAATAAAGAAATAATTAACAAAGAATTATTATATAAAATTTTAAACCTTGATTTTCTTTTGGAATCAAAAGAATATCATCATAAATTATATATGAAATTAATTTTATCATTACTATTAAATAAAAATAAAGAAATATTTGAGAATATAATTAAATATATAATCAACATTCAAATTGAAATTAAATTATATCATTATCTAAAGTATATTTATCTTAATTTTGAGAAATTAAAAGAATTTCTAAAAGAAGAGTCTAAATTTCTTTCATTTATAAAAAAATATTCAAAAAATGAAATAGATTCTTTTCATTGTAAATATTGTTTCAATATAATTTTTTTAATTTATCAAATTAAAGAAGAATTATTACATGAAGAACAAAATAAAAGACAAATTAAAAATGCTATAAAAGATCAAGAATTTCTTTTCAAATATTCAATTAGTTTAATAAAATGTAAATTTATTAATTGCCTAAAATTAAATCAAGAAATTAAATTCAAATTTATTAAAAATATATGTTTACTTAATGGACATAAAATTAATTATAATAGCAAGATATATGAAAATGAAAAAAAAAATACTATTAAAAATATAGAATTAGAATTTCTTGAAAATATTATCTCAAAAAATATAATATCTAATTTTGATTCAATAATTAATGATTTATTTTTAATTTATAATATTTATATTCATAATCAAAAAAATAAAAATAATGATAATCCCGATAATAATTATAATAAAGAAAAAGTAAATATACATAATATATTTGATTTATTCAGATTTTTCTGGGAAGAATTAATTAACTTTTATATAAAAGGAAAAAAAAATTCACAAGAAAATTTTGAATTTTTAAATCAACTTTTAGCCTTAAAAGGAACAGAAACATTTTTTAGAATATATTTTATGATAGATTTTGATTCTGCCATTTCTATTCTTCATCAGATAATATTATTGAGTATTAATAAAATAAAGCATCCTTTTTATTATAATTATATTGAAATAGATGAAAATATTGATAGAAATAATAAAGATAATAATCTTAAAATAAAATATAAAATTACAGAAAAAATAATTATTGAAATAGATAAAATAAAAGATAATGAAGAAATAATTATTCAAAATAGAAAAAAATTATTATTAATTATAAATGAAATTGTTCATAATGATATTCAATTAAAAAACAATATAGATAAATATTTTATTGTATTTTTAAAGGGCTTATCTGAAAAGAAATTTTTCTACAATAAAATATTATATAAAGCAAAAGGAGAATATTATAATTTATTAGAATTAACTTTAAATATTTTATTAGGTATTGCCAAAATTAAAAATTATAATAAAGATTATTGTAATTTGATATACCAATTTGTGGTATTAGAGAATCAAAAAAGTATTTTCTATTTAATTGATGAAGAATCAATAAAAATAAAGAATAATAAAATAATTAATAAAAAAGAAATTGATTTCTCAAGTATATTATATTGCATTTATTTTTTGATTTATTTCATTGAAATTAAAAATAATTTTGAAAAAAGTGAAAATAATAATTCTAAAGAAGAAAAAGTAAAAGCAGCGAAAGATGAAAATGATCCAATAGTTTTTATTAACATGATCATTAGCGTTATTTTCTTTAATAGTAAAACAATTTTTAAATTAATAAGCAAGAAAAAAGAATTTAAAAATATTAAATCAAAATTAAATAAAATTAATTTAGATTTCTATAATACAATATTTAATTTTTATTCCTCAAATGCAAAAAAAATTTTAGTTTTAACATATGAGCAATTTGAACAGTTTTATAATGAAACAAAGCTTTCAAATTTAAAATCTAGAAGCATAAATTTCAAAGAATCAAAAAATAAAAATATTATTGCATCATCTTATAATAATGATAATTTCAATAAAAGTAATTCTCAAATTTATTCTGTAGAATACTTTGGTGAAATCAGACAACAAAATAATGATATGATAAGTACAAATTTAATAGAAAATTATATAACAGAAAATAAAGAAGACACAGAATTAAATGAAAATAATAATAATTATATTCATAAAAGTTTAACAAGTTTTAAACGAAAGCAAGGCTTCATCATTAATAAAGAAAATGATAATGAGAAAAAAGGAAAAGAGAAAGAAAAATTAAAAAGAATAGAAAATTTTGATAATAAATATGAGAAAAAAGAAAAAATTGAAAAAGGAGAAACTCCAGGAAATGAAATTATAGAAAAAGAAATTAGTTCGGATGATAGTAATGAAGATGAATCAAATAAATCAAATATTGAAGATAATGATAAAGATGTAAATAATAAAAATGAAAAAAATAAAATAAATGAAGAAGAAAAAAATAAAATAAATGAAGAAGAAAAAAATAAAATAAATGAAGAAGAAAAAAATGAAAATCAAGATAATGAATTAGAAACAATTAATATATCTAAAATAACTTCTGAAAAGGAAGATAAAAATAACAAGACTAATTCATTCTTAGTAAATAGCACTACAAATAGTAGTCATTCTAAATCAAACTCAATAATTGAAGATGATTTAAATAATAATTATGCTTTTGGAATTAATAATTTATCACAACAAAGAAGTTTCAATCTAAAAAAATTACTTGATGAGATAAAAATACCTCAAATTTATTATAAGAAATTAATAGATTATAATCAATTATATTTTACTAAAATCCTAGTAAATCCAAAAGCTAATTATTTATGGAAAATATTTACTTATTCTTTTCACGATTTTATTTTCAATGACAAAAATTTTATAAAATTATCTAAATGCTTTAAAATTTTTTCACAAAAATTTATTTTAGAAATGTCTTCAAAAGATGAAACTAAATTTCATTTGAATTATCCCACAAAAATAAAAAATTTCATATGTAGTGATTATTATAGACCTTTTTTAAAACCAGATATGAAATTCTTTAATAGAGATTTAATTAAAATAAGTCATAATTATATACCAAAAAAAGTTATTGAAAAAATAAGGATAAGAAATAAATTTTCACAAATAAAATTTATAAAATTTTTGCCAATTAATGAGAAATCAAAAAGTAAAAATATAAAGAAATTTTATTGCGAAAATGTTTCTTATAAAGGAAGTATCTTTGGTAAAATGTATGTATTAGATTCATTTTTTGTCTTTGTTAATAAAGTATATAAAGATATAAAAAAGAATCAAGAGAAATTACTATTCTTTTTATATTCCAAAGAAGATATTATTAAATATAAAAAAATAAAAAAAATAATTATATTTTATTATAATGAAGTAAAAGAAATTATTATAAGAAGATTTTTCCTTAAAAATATAGGATATGAAGTATTTTTAAAAGATGGTCGTTCTTATTTATTTAATTTTTTTAATACTGAAGAAGCTAATAAATTTAGCAATTGCATTCAATCAAAGAACAAAGAAATTTTAATTAATGATCCAATTAATTATTTTGAAAAAAAAGACTATAAAACAAAATTTAAAAAAGGAGAAATAAATAATTTCCAATACCTTTTACTAGTAAATAAATTTTCTTCAAGAACATATAATAATAATAGTCAATATTTAGTATTTCCCGTTATTTTTATGAATATAAATAAAAATATTGTAAGAGATTTATCTAAAGCAATATGCTTAAATAAAGATGAATCTGAGGTCGAACTAATAAAATATGAAATGAATTTTAATATAATGAAGTGCTATTTTAATAATCATTACTCAAGCTCAGCTTATGTCTTATATTATCTTGTTAGATTAATTCCATATACATATTTATTAATTGATTTTCAATCAGGGAAATTTGATGTACCAGAAAGAATTTTTTCAAATTATAACAATTATTATACTGCTTTAGTAACTTCTTATGAAAATAGAGAAATGATACCTGAATTTTATCATAATTATGAATTTTGCCTTAATTTAAATTATAATAATATTGGAAAAATGGCCAATAATAAGGTATTAATAAATAATTTTAATTCAAATAAATATAAAAATTCAGTTGAATTTATAATAAATCATAGAAAATATTTTGATAATACTGCAAATATAGTGCCTTGGATTAATAATATATTTGGATTCAACCAAATAAATGATTCAAAAGAATTGATGAATATTTTCCCATTATATTCATATGAACAATTTAGTGATTTAGATAAGGAAATTAATCAAATAAAAGAAAATTGTAAAGATATAGAAAACTCCTATATAGAAATATATAATCAAACAAGGAGTAAATTAGCAATATTGGATTTAGGAATTTCCCCAATTCAATTATTTAAATCGGCACATCCGGAAAGGCCCCAAGCTAATCATAATAATTCAATGATTGATTTAAATAGCTCAATAAAAAATAGTTCTAGAAATATAAGCGGTATATTAAACTTATCAAATAATAGTTATTCAGATGAAAATGGCCAGAAAAAAAAGGTTGATAAAAAATTACAAAAAAAGAATAAAGAAAAAAAAATCAATGAGCTATTTATTCCAATAAAACAATTTATATCATCCAATAAATCTCAAAAATATAAAATAGAATTAAATAATCAAACCATGAGTTTATTTTTTATTTTTAAGAAAAAAATAATTATATATAATATTTTTAATAATACCAAAAAAATTATTACCAATAATGAACCTCAAATAGAATACCCAGTCACCTTATGCTTACATAATTATTTAATTCAAATAGAATCTTCTTATTCATCATTTTCAAAAAATATATGTTGTGAATTAATGGCAGGATTTTATTGTATTTGTAGAAATGATGATCAAACTCTTAAATTCATTAATTATAATGAAAAATATATATTTTCTTATTTATGGACAAGTATTATAACTGCAATAGAGCCTTATAATAGTAATGTTAATCATGATAATTATTTTTCGGATTATAAATGGAAATTATTTCTTGGAGATGAAGAAGGAAATCTAAATTTATTAGATTGTAGTTTCCAATACATTTTTAAAAATATGGAAATAAAAATGAAAGAAATAAAAATATCTAAAAAAATAAAAATACATAAAAATTATATAAATAATATTTTATATAGTGAAAGGCTTAATATAGTTATTGCATCCAGTGGTAATGGAGATATTTCTATTAATAATGCATTTTCTTTGGAAACTTTAAATTTTATTCAAATTGGAAAGAATTATTTAATTTATAATATAAAAATTTCATTTTATGATTTATTATATGTGAATTGCTATAATTATCAAAATAATAATTATTACTTAAAATGCTATACTTTAAATGGAATAAAAGTGACAAAACTTAAAACAGAGAAAAAAATTATTAATTTTTTTATTAGTAATAGTGTCAATATATTTTATGAAGATAAATTTTATGATAAATGCAGTCTTTATGATTTTAAAGAAAAGAAAAGTTTTGATAATTATAAAAAAAATAATAATAAAACAGTTAATCTCGGGGAAAATGAAATTATAGTGAAGGAGGATTATTATTCTGATGATGAAAATGAAAGCAGTGAAGAAAATGAATCAGATAATAATAATACTAAATTAGTTCATTGCTATTATTGTAATAAAATCAAAAAATTAATAATTATTTATGATAATAATGTTATGAGTTTGGAACAACTTAATTAGTAAAAAAATATTAGTATAATATATAATAATTTTTTTATTATTTTCTTTAAATATAAAATAAATATTTTCAGTTTTTTTCGATATTTATTTTTATATTCCTATATTCCAATGAATTAATTTAAAAAAGATAATATATAAATTTAAATTTATTAATTAATTATTAGATAATTAAATAATATGGATAAAAGAAAATAAAAATTATTAATAAGAATTTTTATTAAGGAATATAAATAATAAATATTATTCAGGATTAGCTCAATTTTTTACCCCTTTCATATTTTAAGAATCCTTAAGCCAGAGCCACCTCCCATCTTTCCTAATTTCTTTTATATCAAAGTGAAATTTTTTCTTATTTTTTTAAAAA
>JAJNAB010025023.1:0-11832 GCA_023783335.1 Enoploplastron triloricatum | reverse complement strand
TATTTTTTGGCAGAATTTAATCATTATTCCTATTAATAAAGAAAAAAATTTTGAAAAAAAAAAATATTAAAATATTTCAAATATAAATTTTTTCATATTCTTAAAAAATTATTTATTAAATAAAGTAATTTATTGAATTAAATAATTAATTTTTCTAAAATAAAATTTATTTATAAAAATATTTTTTTTATTTTTCTATTTTAAAAGGTAAGTCATAAAAAATAATATTAATTAATTTAATGAAAGATTTGCCCTTGATATTGTTTAGATAAATTATAATTTTAATTACTTTTTCAATATTGCAGATTCAAATTCTTCATAAGTTAAATCATGTCCATATTGAGCCAATTTATCTAAAGATTTTTGAAGAGATTCATCATTATATTCTTTTCCAATACTTTCGCAAATTTCTTTAAGAGTTTCCTTTCTTATGGATTTACTATCATCAACAAACATATTATATAAGTTAGCTAGTGCTTCTTTTGATTTTTTATCAAAAAGTTTTAAATTAATATGATCTATTAAATCTAAAAATGTAACTCCACCATTTTTTTTTGCCTCTGGGGTATCCATTTCAGCAATTATATCGAATAATACTGGATTCTTTTGATCATATCCACAATTGAAAAGAGTTTCTTTTATTTCTCCAATATCTGCTCTTCCTGTATGATCGACATCAAATAAATCAAAGGCTTTTTTAATTACTTCTAATTCTGATTTTGTTAATCCTCCTTCTACTCTATAAAGTATTCTTTCCATTTTTATATAATTATCGAAATATATTTTAATACATAATAATATAATTAAGTTTTATTTTAATTATTAATTTTTTCTTAAAAATATAATATTATTTTAATTTTTTTTCATATTTTATTTAATATATAAATATATTAAAAAATTAATTATATAAATTATTTTACATTATAATAAAATTAAAAATTAAATAATTAAAAAAATATTACATGTCTGACGAAGAAAAATCAGATTCTAATAAATCTAAAGAGAGTGATAATGAAGAAAATAGTGACTTTGATGAAGATAAAAATATGGATAAAAGAAAAACAATAAAAGAATTACATGAAAGTTTTGAAGAAAATAAATCAGTAAAAAGTAATGAAAGTGTAGAAAATGATGATGAATATGTAACTTTAAAAGAAGAATTAGATAAAGCGAATAATTTAATAGATTATTTTCTTATTTTAGGTTTAGAACCAAATATTGCAATGAATAAATGGTTATATCAAAATGATTTAGAAAATTTAAATAAATTATATAAAGATAAATTAAAACCTACAATATTATCATCTTTTCCTTGTTTTGAAAAGCATACAATAGCTTTCGATGATTCAATAATATCTCATTGTTTTCCAAATGGATTCGAACTTATTTCTAGCGTTTTTAAGCCAAAACCAAAAGTTTTTTCTTTTATTTTAGATAACAATTATTTCAATTTAAATTATCCACAAAAATATTTAACATGCTTATTATTTTATGAAAATATCATAAATTATAGAATGTTATACGAACAAAATGAAAGAATTGCTGAAGAATTAAATAAAGAAGAAAATGAAGAATATACATCTATTTATAATTCTGTCCCTGATCAAATGCAATGCTTAAGAGATATAAAAAATCCAAGAATTTATATTCCTAAATGTCTTTTAATTATGTCTTTATATCCCTATTTTGGAGAATTTGAAAAAATTTTGACAGAAATTTATTATTATTCTTCAGGACTTGTAAATGTGGAAGAAAATGTTATTGAAGAACAAAAGCCAGAAAGAAAAAAATTAAAACTTTCATTAATTCAAAAAAGAAGGAAAAGAGTACCAAAAGAAATGAATTTGCCTATAGATAAAATTGTGGAAAATTTATGCATAGAATTGCCTGTTCCCCCCAGGGGAATTTCATATTTAGAATATTCACTTAATAATGAAAGTAGAAGAATTAAACAAAATTTAATGAATCAATTACCTATAGTTAATATTAATTTAAAAAGAATATTTTTTGATTATGAAGTAAAAGATATTGTTTCTATGTATAATTATTTATTCTTAGAAACAAGAATTTTATTTTTCAGTAGAGATATTGATATTTTAAATATATATATTTATGGATTACTATCTTTATTATATCCTTTCCAATATCAATATCAAATAGTTACAATTTTACCAGAAGAAAATTTTGAAATTATGGAAAGTATTACCCCTTTCATAGCAGGGATAAATCAAACTTTTGAAGATGATTTTTTTGAAAAAAAAGGATTTACCCTAAGTGATTTAATTGTTGTAGTTGATATTGATAATAATAGATTATGTTTAATAAATGAAGTAAGCAAAGTGCCTGAATTTCCAAAAAATAATGGAAAATATTTGAGAAATAAATTACAAAGTTTAGTCGATAAATATTTAGGAAATTTAATTAAAGAAGCAAAAAAAAGGCAAGCACAAGGTATAAATACAAAGGTAAGAGATACATTTACCTATAAATCAGAAATGAATTTACCTTTCCAAGGTGATGATAATGATTTTAAAAGAGTAAATACAAAAAAAAGTACAGTTATAGGTATGAATAGTGGAGGTTTTTACCTTGATGAAGAAGTTGAAGAATTTTTTAATAATTTTAATATAGATTATGATTTTAATAAAGATATTAATGAAATTTTTTTTAATTTTAATGCAACATTACTTGCAAATTATAGTAAATTTTTAAATTTAGATTTTTATTCATCAAATATTATGCCTTGTTTAGAAATACTTTTTAAAGTTGAAGAATATCTTAAAATAATTCCCCAAAATGATAAAGAATTTTATGACAAATTTATTTCAGAAACGCAAATTTTTGGAGATTTTCTTTATTTGAGAATGATACCAAAAAATAGTAAAGAAAAAATTAGAATACTTTTATTTGATGAAAAAATTAATGAAAATAGTACGGGTATTTTCAGCAAACCTCCCCCTATGATTTTTACAAATTGTCAAGATTATAAATTTAAAGAAGTTAATATGGTTAAAGCACCTAGGCAATTAAATCAAGAAGAATTAGAATATTATGCACAATTAAAAAATAGAAAAAAACTTTTGGAATATGGAGCAATTGTTTCAAAAGATGATTTTCATAAAGATAGATTTATTTTTAAATATCCAATTTTTCCAAAATTAACCACCAAAATTTTTTTCCAAAATATGTTGGATTATTCTCCCCCAATGAATTGGAATGATGCCATAGAAAATATAAATGTTGATATTGTTTCAAAATCTCACTTGGGAGGAATAACTTTAAGACTTAGTGATATGAAAAATTATGTATATTTATGTTGGATACAAATGTGGGCAATGACTTTTTGGTATGTCGAAGAAATCGAAAAAAAATATAGATTCCAGGAACTTGTTCAAGTTTTGGAAAAATCTCAATATTATGAAATGGAAATTTTTAATTTATTATTTGAGTCATTGTCACAATATGGCAAAGATTATATGATTTTAAAATTATATGATATAATTATTAAACAACATTTAAATCCAAGTTTTAAAGTGCATTCTATAGTTATGAAAATTATTGAAAAACAAAATATAGAAGGAAACTTTAACGAAAAGCTTCAAAGTTTTATACAAAATGAAATGAATACAAAATATAGCAAAAATGATTTTAGGCCTAGAGTTTTTAGAACAAGACTTTATAGGGACGTTTTATCTGAAGATATTATGTTTTATGCTTTTGATTATTGCCCTAAATGTAATAATGATATAAATATTGAATATATTTCTAAAGATTATAAAAATATGGGTAGAGATCTTCAATGGGCGAAATGCTCAAGATGTAACGAACAAATTTTGCCTAAATTATCTTTCCAATTTGGGAAAGAAATAAACAAAAATGGAGATATGAGGATAAATACTTGTTATTATGATTCGGCGATTTTATATTCTCCTTTTACTTTAAAAAATACATATAAAAGTTCAGTTTTGAAAAGTTTCAATCTAAAATTAGATGTAGATTTATTTATGAAAAAATATAGAGATATTTTTTGGGATTCTTTATGGTATTTTAAACTCAATAATTTAGCATATGATTTTATGCTTCCATATTCAAAAAGTGTTCATGATTTTATAGTACCAAATAGAAATTTATATATAACTCTTAAAGGATCCTTGGAAAAAACTAAAAAAATTATGGCGAATTACGAAACTTCACCAAGATTTAATTATTATGAGTTAAAAATAAGTCGTTTTTCTGTTACTGTTTAAATTATAAAATTCTAATAAAAATCTTATTTTATTGTGAATCTTAAATATTTTTAATATTAATAAATATTATTAATTATTTCCTTAATTAATAATTTATTATTGTTTTGGTTTATTAAATTAAAAGTATAGTAATATAAATTTAATAATTAATTATAATTTATAATTATATAAATTATTAAATAAATAATTTTTTTAAAGAAATTAATTGTTTTCAATTGTAAAATAAATTAAATTAAAAAATGCATAAATATTTACTCATAAATATATTATTTATTTTTTAACTTTATTTATAGAATAATATAAGAAATAAAAAAAAATATGTATTTTAAAGTCTAAAAATTATTTTAACATTAAATAATAAATTAGATAAAATTTTAATTTATTCTAGACAAAGTTGTTTAATTAATTCATATCTTTTTTCAAAGGAGGAAATATTTTCATCAAAAATATCATCGTCACTTAAAAATTTTTCTCTTTCTTCTAAATTTTTATTTCCTCCAGAAGGATTTATATGTTTATCACTATTATATCTTTTTTGATTTTTAAAAATGATATTTTTATTTTCATTTTTTATTATATAATTATTTTTATAAGGTTCATTTTTTTTCATAAAAAAATTTGATTTATTTTTATTTATATCTGAATTTTTATTATAATTTTTAATAATAATATCAATATGGATTATCATATTAATTAATAATTGAATAGAGCTTTGATTTCCAATATCTATAATCAAGTCTGTAACAAATAATTCTTCAATTAATTGAACAAATTTAGCTTTACTTATTTGATTATATTTTCTCTGAATTTTAAAAAGATTTTCACTAAGTTTTGAAATAATAAAAAAAACTTTCATTTTATTGCCGCATATATTAGTATTATAATCATATGAACCATTTGAATTGTCTATCCATATAAAAATAATATCATTTTCTTCAATTATTTTATTTTTGTCTTTTTCTGTCAAATTTAAAACATGAAAATTAATTCTTATAAAAGAATCTTGATTAATTATTATATATTTATCTTTTTCTTCTTTTTTATTTATTAGTTTATTTGATAAATCTTTTTTATTTTTTTCTGGATAAAAATCATTATAATCAAATAAAGAGCCTAATTTTTCCATAAAATACATATAAGAAGCTAGTGAATCAGAATCACTTTTGTTTTCATAATAATAAATTAATCCGCAATTATAACAAAAATATACCGGTAATAAATCAAGATTTTGAACAAATTTTGTAATGTTATATAAATTATTACTTTTTGTTACATCTATCCATTTATATTGTTCAACTTTAAAATCAGTTAAATCAGCCATAATTGAAAATAATTTTAAACAATTTTCCATCATTTTTTTTTTATTTTCCGCAAAAATTAAAGTTTCTCTATATATATCATTTAAATCTGAATTAAATCTTTGCCTTCTTAAAATAATTTTATTACTTTGCTTGTCTAAATATTCATCTATTTCTTTAGATTCAATTTCATTATTATACTTATTATACTTGTTATTTATTTCATAATTTTTATTTATATTATTTTCTGAATTTTTTCTTTTTAATAAAGTTACATCACCACTATCTTCTATTTCAGAACTATTAAAAGAATTTAAGCCAATTTGTAATGAATTTTTAGTATTAAATTTAGTCTTTGAATTCTTTATTAAAAAATCTGGAAGTAATTCTTCATCATCTTTATTAAAACTATCTGATTCTAATGAAAAACTACTACTTTCTTTATCATTTATATTTTCATTATTTTTATCATTATTTTCTTTATCATTTTCATTTTCTTCATTTTCCTCTTCTACTTCTTTATCTATTTCCTCATTTATATTTGCATTATTAATAATAGGCATTTTTGAATCAAAAATTAAATTCATATGAGAAATTGGATTTCTTATAGTAAAACAAGATTTTGTTGTATTTATAGGATTAATAATAATTAAACTATTATTTCCATAAAAAACCTGAGAAGTTTTCAAAATTTTTTCACCAATATACTTATCTTCACCAAATGAAGAAATATTATTTAAAAATTTGATATCATAAATATTTTTATAATCTATGTTCAAAGAATCTCTATTTTTCTTTATTTTCAAAGTCCATTCTGCCATTTTATAAAAAAAATATTCTCTATAACTTTCTTTCTTAGGGAAAATTTCATCAATAATATTAATCATTTCATCAGTATTCTTTTGAGGAATATATTCCATTAAATATAAATTTAAATTATCACTTATATTTTCGATTAGATTGTCCATTCCATCATCAAAATTAATAGTCTCTTTATAATATTTTTCTAAAGATATAAATTTATCTCTATTTAAAACTTTGAATTTATAATCTGTGCTTAAATATTTCCCAAATTTTTCAATTATTTTATCTTCATAATTCCAACTTAAAAGCATAGACATAAATATAGTTTTAAATATTAAAGTTAATCCTTCATTTTGTTTTTCCGTTTCTTTATCTTCATTATTTATATTAATTAAATTATTAAATTGAGAATTTATATCTCCATGACTTAGGCTTTTTTTATTAATTTTATTTTTATCTTTTTTTTCATCTTTAAAGATAAACAAAGTGATAAATTCTTTTATATCAAATAATAAAGAAAGAATAAAATAAACATATTTTTTATTAAAGTATTTATAATTAATAGAATTAACAATTTGATTATAAATTTTTGTAATAATATTTTTTATTGATGCTAAAGCATTTGGATTATTTTCAAATAATATATTAATTTTTTCTTTTAAATTTTTGTCGTTGTAATTTGTATAATTTAAAGAATTTTTTTTGATATATAAAATTTCATTAATACTACTTATTAAATATATTTTTAATATTTTTATGCATTGATAAATATATTCAAATTGAGTATATAAATTTAATTCACCACACCATAAATACAGTTCCCCAGTCATCATTAAATTATGGATAATACTTTTGATTGATTTTTCATTACTATATTTATTATTATTACTAAATAAAGTTTGATTTAATTGTTCATTTGAAAAAATTTTATTAAGATTATTTGTTATTGATAAATTTAATGAATTCCAAAAAGTTATTAAACAATTTATTGATAAAAATTTAAACTTAGGATCTACTAATAATTGTATATCATCTGATCCATAGGATGAATTTTTTATTTTTAAAATCATTTGACTTGAAGGTTTTAAAGACATCTCACTAAGTAATTGGTATGGGAGACAAGATAATATTTTTAATAAATAATAAGTACTTTTTTTTGATGAACATATTTTAGTTATATCTTTTTCTTTAAGTAAAATATTTAAAAAATCTTTAAAATTTACACTTTTTAAAAAATATAAATTTTTGGTTAAACACAAATAATAAAATTCTAAAATATTTTCAAAAATTTGTGTTTTTTTTATATTATTAATTAAATGATAATTTAGTGCCTCAAAAATTCCAATATGTTGAAATAAAGTAAATGGCGCATAATAATTTTTATGATATAAATCGAAATCTTTTATATCTTCAAATTTTTTTTTAAATTTCTGAATTTTATTATAGTTATAATCAATTACTACCATACTATGTTTATTATGATAATTTATATTACATATTAAATGATTATTATAATAACTACTATTAATAAATAATACTTCATATTGGGAATTAACAGTAAAATTCCTTATTAATTTTAAGGCTATTTTTATTATACTTTTATCATTCATATTATTCTTATCATAAAAAAATTCCATCAAAAATTCCAATTTTTCTTTACTTAAAATATAATTTGTAGAATAATTAATTGTATTTTCGAACAAATTTCCTAAAATTTGTTCTATGAATGGATCATATAAACTTTTATCTATATTTGCATTGCTATTAAAAATTAAAGTTGTTATTATTCTTTTGACGAATTCAATATTTCTGCTTTTGCTCAAAATTTCTGTTAAAACATAATTAAAAAAAGCATAATTTATTTCATTATCTCCAAAACTTATAAAAAAATTTTCTAAATATTTTTCTAAAACTCTTTCAATTTCAATTTGTTTAGAAACAAATGAATTTTTTTTATCTCTTAAATTGCTTTTAAATTCATTATTTGCACTTGCTTCATTAAATCTATCATCATTTATATAATTAATTCTAATTATTTCAAGTAAATAATTTTTGGCTGTGATATTTATTTTTGGAGAAGATATAATATTATAAACTAAAGTTTCAATATTATTAATAAAATTTGCATATATATAATTATTTGTAAATTCTGCATTTATAACATTTTTTTTATTTTTATGTTCATGAATTAAATATATATTAATATAAAAACACAATAATGCATCTTTTTGTAAAAATTGATTAAATTTATGTAAAATTAAACTTAAATTTTCCATATCACAAAATAATAATTCATTTTTATTATATATATTAAAAATAATAGTAAAAATTTCATTTAATATATTAATTTCAGATTTATTTTGTTTTTCTATACTTTCTTTAGTCGTATCTTTTTTAATAATAATATCTAGACAAAAATCAAGTATTTCTAAAATATAATGCCAATCTTCCCAAATTTTTACTTGGTTTAATAAAGATTTAACTAATTCTAGATATTGCTTAACGAATTGTTTTTGATCCTGTAATTCTATTATTTGAAATAAAGATAAAAGTGAATTAAATAATCTAAGACAGTGGCTTTTATTTCCAATTAAATTTAGTTCTTTATCTTTGTTTTCTATTAATATATCATTTATGTAATAATTTTTTATTAATAAAGAAGAAATAGTCCATATAATACCTTTAAATAGTTGAATCTTATTTATTTTTTGAATTTCTTTTAAATGAATTTTATTTATGAAATTTTTATATTCTTCAATTAAAGGACGTTTAATATTAAAATAATTATATAATATATTTTTATCTAAATTTAAATCTTCCAAATCACTTTCTAATAAATCATCAGAAAAAAAATGGTTTATATTAATTAAATAACTATTATTTATATCACAATATTTAGTATAAAAAGAATTATTATCTTCTTGGTCATTTATATATAAATCTCTAAATGTATTATCTATATAATTAATTATATCTTGTATTAAATTCATAAAAAGATTTGGATAACTATTATAAAAGTCCATTAAAACTTCTTGTTTAAATGGAGAATATAATAATAACATAAGAAACATATATTTCACAATATCATAATTTTTTAAAAATATTGTTGATTCACTTGAGTATTTTATTTTAAAAAATTGGATTATTTTTGGAATTAAAAGCATTTCTTGGCTGAAATCTTCATAATTATCAATTTTATTTAAAAAAGCATATATTATAAATACATATAAAATTAATTCATGCTGGTATTGTGTCATATATTTTCCTAATTTTGAAAATAAATCTATAATTTTTGATTCGAATTTTAATTTTAGTAAAACGTTAAAAAACATAAAATAAATTAAATATTCTTTATGGTTTATATTTGATATATCTTCTAAATCTTTTGTAGCCAATAAAAAATATTTATAATTATTATTGATTAATTCTATATTTTTTTCTAATTTTGGAATTATTAAATTTAATAATATTTCCTGGTATTGGTTACGATATTTATCAGCTATTGAAGATACATTTTGAATTATCGAAGTTAAAAGTTCTAAAAATAATGAATATTCTTTAATATTATATAATTTTTGTAATGTTTTCTCATAATTATGCTTTGATAATTGATCTAAAGTTTTAGCATTTTTGGGTTTTGATAAAAATTCGCATAATGATTTCACTAAATCCTTTCTTTGAATATCTTTTTTACATTCTTCTATTTTTGATAATTGCTTTTTAACATCCATATTATTTTAAAATATATATGTATAAATTATAAATATAATTACAATGATATATTTAAATATATCTAATTTCTAAATAATTTGGTTCTTTTATTTCCTAAATAAATATATAAATAATATAATCAATTAAATATATAATGAAAAATATTTTTTGATAATATTTGTTTAAATAATTTGTTTATTAAAAAAAAATTAAGTTAACATTCAAAAAAAAATAAAAAACCAATATTTAATAATTCAATTTATCAATAAAATTTATAATCTTTTCTGCCAAAACACATACTTTATCTGGAGTTTTCCTATTAGGATAATTTCTAAATTTTTTATTTTCAATTTTACTTCGATGAGTTTTTGTTTTATATAAACCTATAGACTTATTATTGATAGTATTTAGTTTGTTATTTCCACTACTAATATTAATCATATTTCTAATTTTTTTTTCAATTTCCACTTTTGAATTTTTTCTTTTAGTAAAAACTCCAAAACTACTAGTAGAAGGAATTAAATTATTATTTCTTTTAAAACTTTTTTTTTTAAATTCATTTTTTATTTTATCAATTTTTTCATTTTTGATAACAATAGTTGAATATTTATTAATTTTTTTATTCATATTTCTATATGCTTTTTCAGGCTCATAATTTATATATTTGATATTGCCTAAATAATTATGGCTATTTATAATTATATTATTGAAGTTATTATTATGAAAAATAATATTACTACAATTATTACTATAATTTTCTTTATTATCTTTATTTCTCTTTATATTTTTCAGAACATAATTAGAATTATTATTTATTATTGTTTCAAATTTTTTCTTATTGATACGAGTTGTATTGTTATCTATTAAATGCTTATTTTGAGTAGTATTTCTATATAAATTAGAAAAATCATCTTTTTTATTAATTATATAATCTTGAATATCATTTATATTAATTGTTGTATTATTAATTCTATAAAAAGAACTATTAATTTTTCCACCTTCATTACTACTATCTCTCATATTACTAATATTAATTAAATTCATATAATTTTTAGTAAATTTTTTTTTATATAAATAGCTATGCTTTGCATTTGAAATATTATTCCTCATTGATGTGAAAAAATCATTTTCTATTTTTTTTGTATTATTATTATAATTAATTCTATTATTGCATTTAATACTTTTTTTCTTTCTTATTATTTGAATTGTTTTTATTTTATCATTAAATAGGCTTGAATTGCTACCTTCTTTTTTTAAGGATTGCTTATTTTTTACATTTTTTTCTTCTTTCCCTTCCTCCTTTAATCTATTATATTTTTCTTCTATGTAAAATAAAGGCTGTTTATTAAGGGAATTTTTCTCTATTATTTCTTTGTAATTTTTTGAATCATATTTACTTCTACCGAAATGTCCACTCTCTTGGATATTTATATCATTTTCGGAATATATTGTTGGCCCAAATTCATTTATAGATGAAATTATATTATAATTACAATTATTACTTTCTTCTAATTTGGGCAAAAAAAGATTTTTTTTGAAACTAAACTCAACAATTTCATTTTTGGATGTTTTATTAAGCTCTTTGCTTGATTCAAAAATATAATTTTTCGAAAATGATTGAAATTCCTTATCATCGTTAAATTTTTTCTTTGCTGACATTTATTTTAAATTTATAAAAAATTATTAATTTTAAAAAAATAATTTATATATTCTTAATAAATAAGTTAATGCATTTAAACTGGGGATTGGGGATTGGGGATTGGGGATTGGGG
>JAJNAB010025022.1:0-11853 GCA_023783335.1 Enoploplastron triloricatum | reverse complement strand
CCCAATCCCCATTGATTATTTTATAAATTATAAGACATATTTTTTGAAAATTAATTTATTAATTATTCTTATCTATATTATCTAAAAAATAGTAAATAAATATTTTTATTTTAGGCATTTTTAAATTCTATTCATAAAAAACAATTTAGTTCTACAATCATAAATATTATTAAAAAAACAAAATAATATGCTTTGAGAAAAAAATGAATAGTGACAATAAAAAATCACAAATATTTTTTTTTTTAACATAAATAATAATCTTAAAGTAAAAAATTATATTCTAAATGGATGAAAAGATAATATGTGATATTGAATTATATAATATTAGCATAAACCATATAATTGCAAAAGTTTATGATAAATTAAAGGAAAGTAGTCTTCTTGAAGGTTTTGTTTGTGAAGATGAGTATTTTGGAAAAATTTCATATAAATCAGAAAATGAAGAATTAATAATTTTATTTCCAACTTTTAATATTGAAATAAATATTTTTAAAATTCCTGTTTTATTTAAAAAAGAAGAAAAAGGAATCATTGCACAAGCATATAATAAAGAATGTTTAAAAAATATATTAGATATGCTTTCCACAAGAAATGTATTTTATGTGGATTCTAAAATAAAAACTTCAGAAGAGATTTTAGAGAACATTCCTTTAGAAATCATAATAAAAAATAAAGAAAATAAAATTCCATTTGAGATTTTTCAAACTATAACTAACAAACATGAAATGCCTAAAAATATAAATATAATTCAAATTCATACTAATGAATTAATTCCACAAGATATTAATTCACTTGGAATAAGGAGAAATGAAAATTTTACAATGATTATTGATAAAAGAAATGAATTTATACAAGAGATCCAAAATTTCATGGATTCAGAAGAAATTATTATGAAAGTATTTGGATGCGATGGAGTAGGAAAATCGGTATCTTTTGTTTATTTAACATCATTAGCTAATACTTTTAAAACAGTCTATTTTAATCTTAAGGAATTTTGTAATGCAGAAAAAGACCAAAAACTTGAAATTTTTAACTATCAATTAATGAATTATTATTCTAGTTTTTATATGAATTTGAATAATGAAAAATTTGCTCAAAAAATTAAAGAAAAAAATTTTGATATTTTTTCTGGAGTTATTGCAAGTTTTAAAAAACGAGAAAATGAAGATGAAATAGATTTCTGGGATTTATTTGAAGAATTACTAATTGATAAAATTAATATTAATTATAAAGTTCTATTTATACTTGATCAATATAAAATAGAAAATGATAAAAATAATAAATTATCTAAAATAGAAAAAATAATAATAGATAATCCAAGGAAGGTTAAATTACTAGTAGCATCATCTTTAAATGATATGAGAGTAAAAACTGAATTTATTAATATTTTAAAATTATATTTAAATTTCAGTCCTTTCAAAGAAACTCAAATAAAAGAAAAGAAAGCAGAAAATAATATAGAAGAAGAGAATGATATATTTAAAAAATATAACCCAAATAAAAATTATTTAGAGAATGGAGAAGAGGAAGATACCAATTTTCAAAAAATTAAAATCTTTAATACAGAAGATGCTAAAAATAATGAAAATGAAAGTTTAACTCAAATTGTTGAAGAAGAGAAAATAGATAGTATACAATCTGAACAAAATAAAAATAAAAATTTTGATTTATATAATAAAAAATACAGAATAATTTATATAAACGATTTAATATCTGTTGAAAATATAAAAAATGGAAATGAGGATATCCAACTAATAGAAAAATTACACCATTTTAATTATAATCCAAAATATTATAAAAAATTTAAAGATTTATATAATCAAAATATTAAAAATAAAAATTTAAATAATTTATTTGTTAATTTCATACAAAATACTAATAATAACATCACTTCAAAAATAAACTTATTTTATAGAAATTATTATATAAATCACAGAACAAATATTTATTTCTTAGATATTATTGTTAAAAAGTTAATAATTTTGGAAAAATTAGTAAAAGAAAAAACAAAACTTAATTTAAATTCTCTCATATATTATTTAGATGAATTTCCTATAAAGTATATTAAAATAATACAATTAGAAGAAAACAAGAAAAAAAATTATTTTCGCATAAATTTAGATTTATCAAAAAAATATTTTAAATTAGAATATGTATTTCCCTTTATAAGATTTGTTATAACGAGATTAATATATGAATATGGTAATAATGGTAATTTAAGTTATAATGATATTTCATCAAATGGTATAGGTTCAATATTAGAAAAGCAAATAAGAAAAGCAATTATAATAAATAAAATATTCGGCCCTTTTTATCTTAGAAATGTTTGGGCTTTCAAAAAATCTTTAAGACCTAAAAAAGTTTTATCCAAAACTCAAGAAAGAGACTTAAAAGAAAGATACATCGAAATTGAAAATATAGAAAATAAAGAAAGAAATGAAAATAAAAAAGACATTGATGAAGAAAAAATTATGTCAGTTAAAGGAGAAAATGAAAATAATAATAAAGATGATAATTTAAATAATATAGATAATGATGAAAAAGAAAATTTAAATGATGATATAAAAGAAAATGAATTAACAAAAATAGATTTTTTTAATTTTGAAGAAATAAGAAATGATGATCAGATTAAAAATCCTTTAGAAGAATTTAATGCAAATTATTATATAGTTCCAAATAAACCAAATAATGAATATTTAGATTCTATAATTTTAATTCCAGCTTTGTTACACAATGAAGAAGATAAAAAATTTAATTTAATATCTCTTCAAATAACCATAAATAAAAAAATAATTTATACTTTAGAACAATATCATAATGCAACAAATATTGCTGCAAAATTATTGGAAGAAATATATAATATTAAAATTGTTAATAAATATTTTCTTTTTGTCTTAGCAAAAGATTATAAAAATCAAGAAACTCAAGAAGATTTAATATTAAATGGAATACCTTTCATTTTTTTTTCAACTATTGATAAAAAATTTTATTTTAATCAAAAAGATATTTTAGACAGTTTTGATAAATTAATAGATGATAAATATTTAATCCTAACTAATAAAGATAAAAATATAAAAGAAACAATATTTAGTAAAAATATGAAATATCTTAAAATGGAAATTTTATTAAATAAAAAAAGAAGAAAAGAAAAAATAACAAAAAATTTATTTAGTTTTACAAGAAAACAAATATTTAATAATGATGATACTTTGGTATTACCTTCAAATATCAAAGAAGATATTATTAAATTTATTAATAATAGTAAAATATATAAAACAAAAAAAATAACTATAGAATATATTTTTAGAGCAGATTTTTCAAGAATTAGGGAACTTTATGATTATTATAGTGATTTATTAGGTATAGTTTTTTATAAAAAAGAAATATTTTTAATAAACAATAATTTAGATTTGAACATTAAATTATTTCAAAAAGAAGGTAGTAAAATATCTAAAAAAATGCAAACAGCAATAAAAGAAAAGGAATATGAATTTTTATTATATATTTTAAAAATTACAAGTAAAAACAATGAAATTGATGAAGAGAAAGAAAGTTTATTTTTCTCTTCTTCTGGAAAGATAAAGTTTAAAACATTAATGGAATATAATTGTAATAAGCCATCAGATATATTTGTATTTTCAATTTATGAAATTTATTAATTATATTCTTTATAATAATGAGTATTATTTATTAAAATATTATTTTATTTTATATTATTAAATAAATAATAATTAAAATAACAAAATATAGTTTTTTATTGAATGAATTTTAACTACAATATCAAAAAGTAAAAAATAAAAAATTTCAAAAAAAAATAAAAAATCAGATAATTTGTTGCAAAGAAATATCTTTAAGTTCATTTTCTTTTATCAATTTTTTTCTATTTTCAATATTTTTAACCAAATTATATTCATTATTTAATAAAACTTGTATTTCATCATTGCATTGTCCGAAAATCCAACAATAACAAATTTTGCATTTGTATAATTTCCAAATTTTTTTTCTCATAGAAGACCCAGATAACGAAGACTTCATTCCATATTTTTCAGTAACGCTATGTTCAATAATATTATTTTCCAAATTATTTGAAAATGTAATTATTTGTTTATAATGCTTTTCTTCAGTTGAATCAATTTTTAAATAAAAATTATTCAAATTAATTGTTCCCCAAATTAAAGAATTATAATTTTTATCATAAATTTTTTTAATAAAATCAATATATTCGGTACACCCATTCGAAGGACAATCATTTTCCCTAATAGAGCTATCAAATTTCTGACAATTACAAATAGTTTTTTTTTTAATTATGAAATCTCTCCTCATTATTAATTGGCATGCTCCACAAAAACATTTAAAAATTGGAAAAGATGATAAATAATTAAATATTATATTTTGGTTCATTATCCAATTTGATATTGAAGGTAAATAATATGCCATAGGAAAATTATAAAATAATAATTTATTGTTCAAATAAGTATATGTATCATAAGCTGATTGATTTAAAAAATGTGCAAAAATTATTAATAATATTGAACGTATTAAACAATTTGGCTTATTTAAAACATTATTATAAAAATAATCATCAATAAATAAAATTTTTCCTTTGTGAATCATGCAATGACGAAGGAAATCCATTGTTTTAAATATATATTCAAAAGGAGTTTTATTATATAGTTTTTTATCATTATTAAATAATGAATTGTTATAATTATTATTATCTTCATTTAAATTAAAAAATAAAAATTTATTTTTTAATGCTTTTTTATGAAAAGAAGTAAAAGTGATAATATGAGTTATTCCTAAAGATAATAATATATTAATACAATCCTCAGATGAACCTGATTGATTATTATTATTATTGCAATTAACTAATATATTTTTATTATTATTTGCAGCATTAATATTTGCATCTCCATTATTATTTAAATTTAAGGAATTTCTCATATTAATTGGATTTCCATTAGGAATATTTGAATTATTTAAATTAGAATGATAAAAATAAGTATCTTCAATATAGTCATATTGTGCAATATAAATATCTTTTGTTAATTTTAAAATTTCTGGAATTAATTTTATCCCATTGAACAATTGATTTTTATCATAAGAATTATCCCAAGTATTATCATCATTACTAATCATATCTTCACAGCTTTCAATAGAAGATTCAAAATATGATTCATTATATATTTTATTATCATATTGTAACAAATTAAAATCTTGTTTATGAATCATAGCCCCAGTACCCCCATCTAGCAAAGCATAAACATGTTCAAATCTTTTTATTACAGTATCTATATTAGGTCTATAATTTTGATTTTTTACCAACATAAATTTTAAAAAATCTACCAAATATGGATTATTATCAATTAAACTTAATTTTTTTTCAGTTAATAAATCATTTATCGAAGATTTATCTATTTTATACATAAATTCCAAATAATTATCTTGAATTTCTTCAAAAAGAAAATTCCCAGTTAATAATTCATAAAATAAACATCCTAAAGACCAAATATCACTACTTCTTGTCGTCCCAACTTTTTTTCTTCTATCAAAATCATCATCTTCTTTTCTTATTTGATATCCAAAATGTTTTAACATTTCAGGACTTTTTATTACATCTGTACCCCTGGATCTTGTACAATGTTCATCTATTTCATTTAAAAACATTCTACATTCGCCAAAATCTGCAACTCTTATACATATTGAATCATTTTCGTTATCATCAGTTGCATCCACATCATATGTATTATCTTTATCAGTTGCTAAAAAATCTAAAAGTATATTATCACATTTTAAATCGTAATGAGTTGTGTTATTATTATGAATTATTTGAACTGCTTTCAAAATATCTTTAAAAATACTTAAATATGTCGGAAGCATTTCTTTTAAACTTTGCTTTTGTTGAATTCTCCATTTTTTTAAAGAAATAGGATATCTTTTCATAACTATATAATAATATTCATCATCACAGCCATAATCATATAGTTGAGTAACACAATTTTCTAATCTTAAAGCTTCTAAAGCTGTAACTTCAGTAAAAATATCAAATAAATGACAAGGGGAAAATATATTTTGTTCTAATTCTGTTTTTTTTATTGCAACAATGTTTGGCTCGGTCAGCCCGGTATTACACTGGTAAACGGTACCAAATTGCCCACCCCCAATTTTTTCCCAATTGCTATAAAATGATGCATTGAAAAAATTTTTGCATAATAATTTGAGTAATCTTTGCCCGGCACCAAATGGATGAATTTGAGAAATAAATTTTAATAATAAAGGTAAAATATTATAATTTTCTTCTCTATTTAAATGATGATGAATTATATATAATATATTTAATTTATTGTTTTCGTAAGGGAAAACACTGCAATATAATTCTTCTAAAGTTCCTCTTGAAGGTGTTATAATTAAAGAAAATAATAAAGATATTATTAATACTTGTATTTCTGGATCTTGATATAAAACTCTATTATTTCTTTCTTTTAAATAAAATTGATTAACATTGTTCAAATCGCCCTTTGTAAAGCCTTCATTTATTGCCTTTTGATAAAATAATTTATATTTTTCTTTTAAGTGATTTTCTATTTCTACCCTTATTTTACTTGCTATTGAAGGATCTTTATTTAAATTTTTTATGCCACTGCTTTCTTTGCTTTCTTTATTAATATTATTATCAACTTTAATATTCAAGCTATTATAATTGCTATTATCTATATTATTTAATTTAATATTATTATTCATTAAATTATTTAAAATTTTATTTTCCTTTGGCTTTAATTTATTTATTTTCAAATTTAATTTTGGAAGTTGAATAATTTTTTTATTATTAATAGGTTTATTTTTGTTATTCATATCAATAGATAATAAACTATTTGTAATATTATTATTTATATTATTATTTTCATTAGTAATATTATCTTTTAATGTATTAGTATTTAAACTATTATTTGAATTAATACTATTTTTATTTTCATTGTTTTCTTTTTTTTCTATTTTAGGTTCTTCTTTCTCATTTTTGATGTTTGATAGTTCTTTTTTTAATAATTCATTTTTATTTGATTTAGTTCTGCATAAATCAAGATTTAATTTTAATTGTATTTTTGGGCCTTCTTTGTTTTCTTTGTTTTCTTTATTATTATTTTCCTTTTTATTTTCCAATTTTTCATTTTCCTTTTTATCAATCTCTTCTTGTAATAATTGATTTTTATTACTTTTTGTTTTACTTAAACCTAAATTTAAATTCAGTTTAATCTTTGGCCCATTATTTTCATTAACTTTATTTTTATTTTTTTCTTCATTTTTTTCATTTTTTCCATAATTATTCTGATTATCCTCAATTTTCTCACTATTTTTTCTGCTTTCTTCCGTTTTTTTATTGTTACTAGCAATATTATTATTTTGATATGAAGGAGTATTTTCATCATTTTCGCTAAAAGAAGAGGATAACATATGTAATTTAGGAATTTTATTTTTATAAGAACAAACATTATTATTTGGAGCTACTAATGGAATTTCATCAAAATCATCTTGATCTTCTTCATTTTCTTCTTCTATTTCCTCATAAGAAATTTCATCTAATTCAATTTTTTCTGATTTTTGTTTATCTATGCTATCATTTTCTTTATCATTATCTTCTAGAGAAACTTCGTTTATATTTTTCAAATTTTTATTTTTTTCATTGGTTTCTTTTCCATTTTTGCCTGGCCCCCCAAGATTAAGTTTTCCCAAATCTAATTTATTCATTATAAAATTTTTGTTTTTTTCATTAAATAAAGAATGCTGAGAATTGCTTTTTATATTCAAATCTTTATTACTATGATTATTAAATTGATTAAATTTATAAACTTTTTCTGCAACTTCATGCTCTAATTGTATTTCATGGGTAAAATAGTCAACTATTTTTAATTGAAAAAATTTATTAGTAACATCACTATTTCTATTTTTACTTATAACAAATAAACATCTTAAATGCATTTTGCATAAATTTAATAATATATTTAATAAATTTTGATCATTATGAATATCTTTTACAAATGCTTTAATGGTTTTTTTTTGTAGGAAATTTTCAGAGGTCGCGATAATTGAGCTAACTTCGGATAAATTTGTGTTAAAAATTATATTTTTATTATATAATTTAATAAAAGATATATAATGCAATCTAATTACATCTAAAGAAGTCATTTCATTTATAATAAAAGAATATTTCATAGGGAAATTCAAAGTTGATTCTTGTAATATTAAAAGATTTTTTGTTAAATTATAATGGGTAAAAATTATTGATAATTTTAATTTAGAGAATAAAAAATTTCCACCATTACTACATATGAAAAAATCAAAAATTGATCCTGATTTAGAATTTAATAGCATATTTAAATAAAATAAATAATTATTTAATGAATTATTCCAATATTTTTTATTATTAATATGATCAGCATCATTTATACTATTTATTATTGGTGTTGTTGTATTATTATTTTCTTCACTATTATTTATATTATTATTATTCATATTTATATTTATTATTTTTTGATAATATACGTTAGATTCATAAAAAAAATGAATTAAAGTAAGTATTTGCTTTACTCTTAATTTATAAATCTCTGATAAATTATCATTAAATTTACATATATTGTCATCTTTTAATATAGAGCATACAGAACATTTATTAAAAAATATATTTCCTAATCTTTGCGAATTGGAAATACTTCTTTCATACTTATATAAAGAATTATTATTATGATTGCTATTATTATAATTAATCATATTATTTACTTTTAAAGTATATTCTTTGTTCAAATTCGATAAAAATAAATAATCAAAAATAAATTTCACAATATTTAACCAATCGCTATTACTTATGAAATTATCATTTAAAAATTTTGATTGATTTAGGATATTATTGTCTTCAAAACAATTAATAAAATTTGTTAATAATTGAATAAAAGAGCATAAAGCATCTATTAATACTGAAGGAATTCTAAAATCATATCTTTCAGTAAAATTATTTTCTAAAGTCATATTTGAATTTTTATTGCTTATATTTCCATAATTATTATTATTTCCATTGAAATAATTCCAATTTGTTAATCTATTAATTATAATTATAAAAATATTTTTTGTCAATGGCAAAATATCTTTTAAAGTTTTTAATGTATATATTTTTAATAATCTATTTTTCGATATATTTGAATAGTAATTTATAATATCAAAATAATTTTTTAATAATTTCATTATATAATCATCTTTATCATTATCTAATAAATTAATATTATGGCAATTAATATTATTTGCATAACAATTATAAGCTTCTGTTGATAATAAAACTAAATTTAATCTATGAATTACTAATTCCATAAAAGGGTCTAAATGATTTATTAAAGTATCAAAATTAATTGAATTATATTGTAAAAATTTAATTCCATTAATATTCATTTCTAAAGATATATTATAATTTTTATATAATAATATTTTTTTTAATTCAATTTCTATTTTGCTTGAATACATAGATAATATATCATATAAAGCTTCATTTTCATTTTTTAAAATAAGAGGACAATTATTATCTTCTTCAAAAGTTATTGATAATAAAGATTCAAAAATATTATAATTATCATTTCCTTTATTATGCTCTTTTTCAATTTCCCTTTTTTCATTTTCTTTTTTATTATAAGAATAATTATTATCTTTATTTATTATATTATTTACATTTACTGATTTAATAATTTTTAAATTTCCGCCGTTGTATGAATTATTTAATTGAAATTTTTTTTTATTAATTTCTATTTTTTCCGGCAAATATAAGAAATTTCCAAAAGATATTGAATCTTTTTCTTTATCTAAAATGAATTTCATTTGTTCAATTATTTCCATCTTTTTTTTCTCCGATTTATTTTGTAAATTTTCCATAGATGGTAATAATAAATAAGAAAAAATTGTACACATATCAATTTTTAAAAAATTAAATTCTTCTTCTGTATATTCTTTTAAAGCTGAAGAAATAAAATTTGTTACAATTTCTCTAACTTTTATGAAATTTTTGAAATTTTGATAATTATTATTAAAATAAGTCATGGAATAATTTTGCTTTTCTTTAATAGTAATATTATCTGAAATATTATTCATTTTATTCGAATTGGGATTATTAAAACTCCTTTTGCTATCATATTTACTAGGTACATTATAAATAAATCCTACAACTTTATTATTAATATTACTATCACCATTTAGGTTTTCATTTAAATTGTTAATTTTTTCTATATAATTATTTAATTTATTTGAACTTTGACATTCTGAATTTGGAATGTTATTTTTTTTCAAATAATTTTTATCTTTTCCATTATTATAAATATTTGAATTATTTTCATTTTTTAAATCTTCATCTTTTCTACCTTTATTGCTTTCTTTACCATTTGTTTTTTTTTTATATTTCTCAATTTCATAATCTCTCTTTTGGTTAATTAAAGAAGTAAAATCAGTAGCCAAGCAACTTTCCCCAAGTTGCAAAGCTAACTCTTTTAATTTTTCTTTTGGCTCCAAAATTAAAACATCTTGTGAAAAATGCCTATTAATAGATGATCCTTCTGCTAATTTATTGGTAAAAATTTTATTTTTTGTGGTAGTAGTTGAGGATCCATCCCCACTTTTGCTGAAATCGTTCCTATGAGATGAGCGGATGAGACTAAATTTTTGTGGAGGTTGGGTTTTGTCTAGTGGAAATTTTAGGGTGGGGATTTTTGGTTTTATACTTTTATATGTATTATCTTTTATTCCTCCTATATTAGTAATATTTTTATTTATTATAATATTTTGATGAATTCCATAATTTAAAAATTTTGTTGAATAATTATTTACATCACTAGTTTGTCTATTATTATTAGAAGTATTATTATTATTTATATTTTTGCATAAATTTGTGTTACTATTATTAATTTTGCGATCAGTTCTAGATAATATATTTGATTTACTATTGCTATTAATTATATGAGATAATGAATTTTTATTTATATTTGAAAAATGCTTATTATTATTATTAAATTTTAAATCTTTTTGGAAAAAATTTTCCCCTATAGAATTTGAATTTATATTATTTAAACTATAATTATCAGAAATATTATTTAAATTTAAATTAGTATCATTATTTAATATTTTATTTATAGGTCTATCGGTTAACTGCAAATATTGCTCAGTTAAATATTTTTGATCTTGTAAATTATTAAATCCCGAAATATTTTTTATTATTCCTGATTTAAATATTGTATTTATATCTTTAATATTATTTTGAGGTTCATATTCAATATTCAAAGAATATAGTCTTTTATATAGTTTAAATAAATAATTATATAATTCTTCATTTTTCCCGCACTGTTTTAATTGTGGTGATGTAATATATAACCTATAAAAAGAAATTATATAATTAAAACATTCTAAATGAGTATTAATATGATCTATAAAAAATTTTATCATTAATTCCCCATTATATTGATTTATTTTACATATTTTTGCTAACACTATTAAAATTAAATTCATACAATTATCATATGTTGAATTCTCATTTGGTTTTAATTTCATAAAATCAAGATAATATTTATGACATAAAAATGATTGTAAAATAAAAATAAATTGTTTTGTATCTGAATATGTTATACTTGTTAAATTATTGGGATTATTTATCCATATTGTTATTTCACCTAATTTATTTTGAAATTGAGTATTTATTGAAGATATTTTCTCTAATTCATTTAAAAATTTTTTCATATTTATACTATCTTCAAATTAATTTAATTAATTTAATTTTATTACATTTTTATTTTCATATTTAAGGGAAGTAAATGGGGATTGGGGATTGGGGATTGG
>JAJNAB010025021.1:0-11874 GCA_023783335.1 Enoploplastron triloricatum | reverse complement strand
CAATCCCCAATCCCCAATCCCCAATCCCCATTATTATTATTATTTTTGTTATTTTATTTCATTATATAAAAATTAATTATCAATTTTAAAATTAATTATTTGTTCATTTCATAAAAAATATTTTATAATCTCATTAAAAATATGGGCGTAAGTGATGCATCTGTACCATTAAAAAAGACAAATAATTTTACCCCAGCTAATCAACATTATATCTCTTTTGATTCCTCAAAAATATTATCAAATCAAAAATTATCGAAAAATTTAAAGGAGATTTTATCTGCCAACACAGGAAAAAAAAATACTTCAAAATTACAAATAATGAATTCAAATAATTGTTTTAACGATAATAATAATACTTCAAAAAATAGTAATTTAATTAATTATCAAAAAAAGAAAGCATCCTATTTAAAAAATGCAAATGTATCTAAAACAGTAGATAAAAAATTGACTAATAGCAATATTAATAAAAGCATATTTAATGATTCAAATAACAATACAAATACAAATACCAATACAAATAGTTCAAATAAAAAAAATTTTTCATATTTAAGAGAAAATTCAAAAAAATATTTAAAATTAAAGGAAAAAAATACCAATAATAATATAAAAAATATAAATATAAACAATAATAGTAGTAAAGATGTAATTCCATTTTATTATAAACCTAAAAGAATTTTAACACAAAAGGCAAGTAAAGCAAGCAAAGATCATAATAATAATAAAAATAAAAGTAATTATTTAACTAATAATATTGACAAAGAAAATAATATGATTAAAACAAAATCAAAAGAAAATTTTACTTCTAAACATATTAATAGTGATAATTTTAATAATATGACTGGAATTGATATACATAGATCTTTTAATAATATTTCTAGAATATCTTCAAATGATAAATATAATTTAGTTAATAATTCTACTATTAAAAAAAAAATTAGTTATAAAATTGAACAAATTACTGATATTCATAATTATTTTAATGAAAATAAAAATAAACCTCTTTATTTATTAGATGATATTACTCATAATAAAAAAAATGAAAAACTTTGTTCTAATGAAAATGATTTTAATCAAGTAATTAGGCATAGCAAAGATAATTCTAATAAATTAAAAATATGCATCGAACTTTTGAAATTAAAAGAAAGAAAATGGCAAGAAGAAATAGTTAATATAAGTAAATTAATTTCATATAATAGAATGCCAAAAAATAAAAGTAATCACATAAATATAAATTATATATTACAAAAAATAATTTTATTATATGATAATTTTAATTGGTTAATTAATAGTTTAGGTTATATCTATAATTCTATTGTTTATGAAAATAAAAAAGAAATTCTAGGTAATTTTGGAGTTGGAAATTTAAATTTGCCATCTTTTGATTCAAATATTTGGTTCAAAGGATTTAAATGGAAAGGACTATATATTAGATTAGATAAAAATATTAATTGTAAAAATAATATAGAAAAAGAAATTAAAGCTTTAAATTATTTTTTTTTCGATTACTTGCATATTATTTGGAGTGATAATAATAAAATGATTGAAGATTCTGAAATTAATAATAATATTTTATCAAATAATATAATTTTTCCATTAATAGGATATTGTAAAATAAATAGTTTTATATTAATTGTATCTTCAATAATAAAGCCCGAAAAAAATAATAATATAAATTTATATGATATAGTTGAACAAAGTAAAGGAATCATCGAATTAATTTCAAAAGTAAGTGTTGGAGAAAATAATATTTGGGGAAATAAAAAAAAAGCAAATAAATATCCAGGAAAATATCATTATAAAGATAATATTAAAAAAATTAATAATAATTTTTATAATATAAATATAAATGATTTTAATAAAAATAAATATATAGCAAACAAAATTAATAGTTCATTAGATTTCAATAATAATAAAAATAAAAATTCAAATAATAATACTACTAAAAATGAATCAATTAACAAAATTAATAATAGTAATAATAATATAAATGGTATTACTTATTTTAAAGATATTTTTTATATAAATGATCTTTTAAAAAGTAAATTATTTACTGGATTAAATAAAAATAATTTAATTAAAGTTAAAGGAGGAAAATATTTTTTGGCTGATGTAGCAAAATTAATTCCAAAATTATTTGAAAATAGTTTTTGCAATGATATTAAAAAAATAAATTTTTTTGGAGAAGTTAATGGAGAAAAAAAATATTATACTTTAAATTATAATTCTCTATTTAATATAAATATAGATAATTTATTTAATATTAATAATCATACTTCAAAAATAAATTTAGAAAATAAAAAAATTAATTTTTATGAGAATTTTATAAATAATACTCCAAAGCATATTTTAGAAAAAGTATATAATATAATTCCTTCATCTAATATGAAATATAAAAATATCAAAATAGGAAATATTTTTTTTCGAATTTTATATTTTAATTCTCAAAAATATAAAATAAATTCAGCAAAATCATTTGTTAATATTTTATTTAACTATAATGAAATTAAACAAAATAAAAATATTTTAGATATATTAAATAACAATGAAGATATAAATGAAAATGAAAATCAAGAAATTACTTATATTCAAGAACCATATGCTATTATTTATGATTTAATTGAGCCAATAAAATTAGATTATTCTTTAATTCAATCAATAAAAATGAAAGATAATCAAACTGAAGTAATAAAGAATATATTTTTCTTAAGAACTCGTTATATCCAATATTTTTCAAGTTGGTGTGATATATTCAATAGAAATAGTTATAATATAAAAAAATATCAAGATTTGAAATATTTTATGAAAAAATATGGTATAAATCAAAATTTATTATTTTTTTCTCTTATTAAAATTAATAATAAAGAAATTACAGATATAATCAAAATTCATTTATTAGTTAAGGCTTTTAAATTTATTTGTTTTCAGCAAGATAATGAAATTGTTTTAAATGAAATTAAAAAAAAGCAGAGCAAAGAATTAAATAAAGAAATAAATTTAAGCGAAAATTTAAAATCAAAAATAATATTTTATATAAAATCAATAATATATCCAAATGAATTATTGCCCATTGGCCAAAAAAAATTTAAATATATTTATGAACAACTTTTATTTTTTTCTCATATTTTATTTTTTAGATATAAATTAATAGATGATTATTTATCATTAGGCTTATTGAATAATGATGATATGAAAAATAATTCTCTATATTCATTTTTTAATATTCAGTCACCACATGAATTTTTAAAACATATTATTTTAATAGCAAGAAAAAAACCTTTTTTGTTTATATCTGAAATGGAAACAAAAATTAATTTTTTAATTGATCCTTTTGTTAAATTTAAATGCAGTATATCGATTGAATCTATGAGTCATCAATTAGATGTAGTACATGTTAATTTAATGAATACAATGGTAAAATCTTTTATTGAACCTGATGATATAAGTGGATTAATTTTAACAAAAATAATTAAAAGATTTAAAGAAAAAAACGAAGATAATAATGAAAATGAAAATAGAAATATTAATACTGTATTTATAAATAGTACTTATAGATATAGTGAAAAAACTAAATTATTTATGAATAAGGATAAAGATATAGAAAATAAGATAAGTAAATTTAATAGTAAAAATGATGATAATACCAGTAGTATTAATGATATGTCGGATGCACCAAATCCAAAAGAAAATATTTTTATAAATAATAATAAAATTAATAATAATAATATAAATAATAAAAGCGATTTAGAAAAAGAAGAAAAGAAGACAAATTTTGAAAATGAAAGCGAAAATAATAATAAAAGCGAGGATAATAAAAGCAATATCAGCCTTATTAATTTTAATACTAATAATAATAGTCAAATTTTATTAAGGAATAATAGCAATGAAAACAATAATCATAATAATTGCAGCAATGATATCGATAATAATGAAATCATTAAAAAAATTACGAGCGATAAAGCAATGGATGAAAGTGATACTACAAAAACACAATTGTCAAATACAGGGGCTAATTTAGAATCAAATTCAGCAAATAATTTACCACATTATAAAAATCATATCAAAAATAATTGTAATAGTAGTGAAAACATAAATATAAAAAATTTGAAAGATATTTATGAAAATATTGTTTTTTTACTTCCTGCAAATTGCTATAAAATACTTTATAATTACCAAAATAATAATAAAAGTAAAATTTTATTCCAAAATTTAGAACAATTTTATATTATAAAAAATTTCCAAATAATAAAGGAATGGTCAAATAGCATCGAAAATATTTTTAAAACTATATATAATAGTTATAATGGACATTGTGAAAGTTCATTAATAAAATCTTATATTTTTTATTTTTTGTTTTCTTTTTATGTTGAAAAAAATAGGAAAGATGCGTTTAAAATTCATAATAAATTATTATCTTTATTTAAGAATAATTTTTCATATCAACTAACTTTAAATGATTTGGCTATTATTAATTTAATACAAGCAATCCCTAATAATAATTATATTGAAAATGAAGAATTTTTTTCAAAATGTGTAATGCTGTTATTAATCAATTATGGGGATCCAAGGGGTAGAAATAATGATTCTCATGGGGCAATGCAGTTTCCATTGTGGGAAATATCAAGGAAAACTTATAAATTAGAGCAACCTTTTATAAATGAAAATTTTAAAGAAATGTACCAATCTTTGGATTTTTTTGACAAAAAAAAAGGCATATTTAATTTAGCAAAAAATAAAAACGGAAATTTATATGATTATAATTATTTATATAATATCATAAAAAATTTTGAAAAAATAAAATTAATGAATATAAGCATAAAATATAATAAAAATATAAAAAATAATATTGAAATGAATGATAGTGAATCAATTTATTCAATGGTATATAATATTGATGAAAATCCTAACGAAAATTTTATTAATAAAGATCTTACTGATAAAGATATATCATTAAGTCTTTCAATTTTTGGCAAAAGTATGTTAGAAAAATCCTGTATAAAGAATCATATTTTTCCTTCTATTAGTTGTAAATCATTAAATGTGAATAAAAGTTTTTATAAAAAAGAATTCGTTATTTATTTAATAAAAGAAATTCAAAGTTTATTAATGGGGAGAGGAATATATTTAAACAAAATTTTTATTGATAAAAATATATCAGAAAATATAATAATAGTTAAAGATGCAAATAATAATTTTTTAAATAAAGGAAAATTAAGGGAAAATTCAGCTAATAAATTGAATGAAACCCCTTTAAAAGAAAAATTTATAAATAATTATAATAGAGAACAACAACAAATAGTAAATTCATCATCGAAAACAAATCCTTATTTAGAAATTGAAAAAAAAATTAATACTAATAGAAATACTCAATATCTAGCTAGAAATAACCATTTATTTAACACAGCAAATACTTCTAAAAGTTATAATAATAGTGTAGGCACTTCAAATGATATAAATTCAGCAAATAGGAATAATAAAAATAGTAGTAGTTTTAATAGTAAAATAAATAATAGAAAAACAATTAGTAATAATAATTATAATCACAATCCTAATAGCATTTCTTCAAATAAAAAACCAAGAAAAATATTTTCGCATTTTTTATATAATGAATTACTTCAAAAATTATCATATAAAAAAAACCTTCCTAGTGGAATAGTAATTTCATTCGGGAATAATCGTCATAATGAAACATCTCATGATAGATATGAAAAATTAACTTTACCAAGAGTTATATTTAAATTAAAAAATGAAATGATAAAAATAATATCATCAGGTTGGCAACATAATTTATTTCTAAATAATAAAGGAGAAATTTTTTCTTTTGGACATAACCAGGAATTCCAGTGTGGTTTGCCAAATCATGAAAAACCAAATTCTAATAATAATGAAAGTATAAATGACCCAACAAATTTATCTGCTATTTATAAAAATTTAAAAGCGATTAAAGTAGCTTGTGGTAATGAACATTCTTTAATACTATCTCAAGATAAAAATGTTTATGGAGTAGGAAATAATGAAGATGGTTTATTATGTCTTCCAGAAAATGAATCAAAAACATATAAACCTGTTAAAATTAATTTTATTGCAAATAATAAATATAATAATTTTGAAAATAATATTGAATATAATGGAAAAATAGTTGATATTTCATGTGGTACCGTCCATAATTTAGCTTTAACTGATGATGGAAATGTTTTTTCTTGGGGATCTTTTCAGGGTGGGCAATTAGGGCTACCTTCTGAAATGCTAATGGAGGAAAATACTAAAAATAGTAAAGATAAAAAATTATTTTTAAATACTCCTACATTAATACCATATTTTTCTAAAAATAAAATAAAAATTGAAAAAATTTCTGGGGGTGAAGCCCATTCTTTAGCATTAAGCAATAAAGGAAAAGCTTATAGTTGGGGATTTGGTTCAAATGGCCAATTAGGATTAGGATTTTGTGAAGATTCTTTCGAGCCAGGACAAGGACTTTTGCAAAGTAGAAGATTTGAACCTCAATTAATAAAAACTTTTAAAGATTATAACAATAATAACAAAACATTAAATCAAAGAAATAACAATATAAATATTTATAATAATAATAATTACACTTGCAAAAATATAAAAATAAAAGATATAAAATGTGGTAAAACTTTTTCTATGTTTATAAATAGCACAAATAATTTATATGCTTGTGGTATAAATGATTTAAGACAATTAGGTTTTAACGATACTGAACCTAGAAATGATTTATTTAATCCTACTTTTCAATGTGACGATTATATTTATCCTTCATTATTAAAATGTTTTGAAAATAAACAAGTTGAATTTATTTCTTGTGGTGAAGGCCATTGTCTAGCTATTGTAAATGATATATTTAATAATAAGCAATCAATTTGGAGTTGGGGAAATAATAAATTTGGACAGTTAGGGCATGGTTCAATGATAAAAATATCTATACCTAAAGAAGTAGAATATTTATCGGAATTTAATATGAATAAATTTATTCAAGTTTCTTGTGGAGGTTTTCATTCTTTATGCCTATTAATAAACAAAAATGATTTGGAGTGGATTGAAAAGGATTATAATGAAAGTATTTTGGAAATTATTGAGGAAATTGGAGAAATGTAAAAAAAATCTTTTTTATTAGATTTAAGAATTTACTTCTATTGAATATGCTTTTTTTATTTTTATAATTTAAATTTAATTTAAAATATTTTGTAAATATTATTAATTAATAACTTAATCATAAATCTTATAATTTAAATTATTTTAATATAAATATAATTTATTATTCATATATAAATTTTTTAAAAATATAATTATATATTAAATATTATTTTTCATCTAAAATATATTATTATAAATAACTTCTTAAGAAATAAATAATTAACTAATAAATCAAAAAATATACTAAAATGAAAAATAAAAAATGTCATTTTAACCACAAATATTTGCTCAAAAAAAAATACTTAATTAATGACCAGAACTTTTTAAATATTTCTAAAAATATTCCTGAATATATAAAAAATAATAATAAATTAATACTAGAAAATCAAAATAGTGTAAATATTAATAATTGTAAATGCTTTTGTCATGAAATTGATACAAGTGTATTAGAAAATCTTTTGAAAAACAAAAGTGATTTAAAATGCAATTGTTTTTGCCATAAAAATGATGAAATTTTAGATACAACAAAAAATCCTTACTTAGATTTTTTCTCTTATAAAAATCAACTCATTAGAAATCATTATGAAAATAGAATTAGTAGGAGTGCTGATAATATTAATTTTGAAATTGATAAGAAAAATTTAAATTTAATTAATTCAGTTAAGAGATTAAATCAACAATATTTTGATATAAAGAAGGAATTGGAAAATATTGAATTAGATGAAAAAGAAAGAAATAATTATATAAAGCAATTAGAGGATAAAATTGCTTTTTTTTCAAATATTTCAAGAAAAGAAGAAAATTTTAAATATAATTTTAATTTAAATTACCCAAAAGAATATTATCGATATAGAAATAGAAGTAGTGATGATTGTAAAATCAATGTTAATGATGATATATATAATAATAGATATAATTATAGCTTTAATTCTAATCTTTTAGAAAAAACAAGAAATATTTTAAATTATATACCTTTTATTAATAATTATATTAATAGCATGGATAGTTCTTTATATAAAAAAAATATGACTTCTTTAGAAAATATATATGATAATTATAATGCTTATATTCCTTCTAATCATAGAAAAAATAAGAATTATAAGAAAAATAACCGATATGGGATTAAATATGAAAATTATGAACCAATTATTGAGGATAGTGAATATGATTATTTTAAAAATGATATAAATAATAATAGTCAAGTCAGTAAAATTAATGAAATTAATAATATAAATAATAAAAGTAATAACAATAAAATTAAGAAATCCAAAAAATATTCAAATTATGATAGTTTAAATAATTATAAAAAGACTAATAGCTTTAGTAACTTTAATAATATTATTCCAAAAAGGAATCATAAAAATAAAAATAAATATTTTGTGGTAAGAAATATTAGTTTTAGCTTCCAAGATAAAATTCATTTAAATAATAGTAATAATGTCTCTAAAAGTTCTAATGAAATAAATAATTCTTTGGGAAATAAATATCCATTATTCAATAATAATTTAGATGAAGGGAATAATTTTTTCAATATAATTAAAAATGATAAAAAATATATAGAAAAGAGTGAAAAAAAAAATTATGAAAATTATGAAAATGACGAAAATGAAAAAAGTTTAAATACAAATTCAAATTATCCAAAAACTGGTATAAATAATAATGTATTAAATACGTTTAATTCAAATAATAATAGTACCTATAATAATATCAATGAAGATAACTATAATAATAAAAATACCAGAGAAAGTATAGAAAAATATCCAAATAATGATAATAATGAAATAACAAATAAAAAAGATAAAAATAATTTCAATTTTGAATATAATGAAATTTTAGATAAAGTAAATAATAATATTGGAGAAGATTACAATAATAAAAATAACAGTGAAAGTAGAGAAAAAAATCCAAATAATGATACTAATAAAATAACAAATAAAAAAGATAAAAATAATTTAAATTTTGAATATAATGAAATTTTAGATAAAGTAAATAATAATATTGAAGAAGATTACAATAATAAAAATAACAGTGAAAGTAGAGAAAATTATCCAAATAATGATACTAATAAAATAACAAATAAAAAAGATAAAAATAATTCAAATTTTGATAGCAATGAAATTTTAGATAAAGTAAATAATAAAATTGAAGAAGATTATTATAATAATAAAAATTATATTTCAAAAATAGAAAAAAATTCCTTTTATAAAAATAATGAAATAAAAAATAAAAATGATAATAAAAATAATAATTTCACTGACAGTAATGGAGTTAATTATCATAATAATGATAACACCGAAAATAATAATAGTTATAAAATAGAAAATAAAAATGGTCAAATAAGTAGTTTCATTAATAAAAATGATAAGAATGATATCTACAACAAAATTTATTATAATAAAATCAAAGATGGTCAAATTAATACGAATAATGGTTATTTTTCCTTTAATGATACAAATAACAAAGACAATGAAAAAAAGATTAATAATAATAATGATATAGATATAAAGAATAGAGATAATAATATAAATAAAGATATTGAAGATTATAAAAAAAATGGGGGATTTAAAATTTATAATTCAAATAATAGAGACCAAATAAATAATAGGAATCATACTCCTAATAAATATATAAAATATAATAGTGAAGAAAATAATACATTTTCTGTAAATAAAAAAAGAAAAAGAGGAAAAAGCCAAGAGAAAATTAAAAATAAAGATAAAATAAACAAAAATACAGGACATCATAGCAATAAATCAAATGGCAAAGATAAATCAAATACTAATAATTCAATTCCAAAAACAAATAATTTTAATTTTGGTAATGAACAAAAAAATAATTCAACTAAAAAAATGAGTAAAGTTACTAGTCAAAAAGATAATGATAGGAAAAACATTTTGGAAGATAATAATATAAGTATGATATTTAATAAAAAGAAAAAAGAAAGAAGTAAAAGTCTAAATAATAATGTAAAAAATAAAAATAAAATGGAAAATAAAAAGGAAAATAAAATTATTCCCAAAAATTTGAAAAAAACGGATAAAAATAGTAATAAAAAAGATGATAAAAAGTCAAATAATATAAATAATATAAAACAAAATGAAAATAAATCAAATTTTAATATTAATAAGTCCAATAATAAAAATAATATAAATCAAAATGAAAATAAATCAAATTCTAATATTAATAAGTCCAATAATAAAAATAATTTAAATCAAAATGAAAATAAATCAAATTCTAGTATTAATAAGTCCAATAATAAAAATAATATAAATCAAAATGAAAATACATCGAATTCTAGTATTAATACTAATAAAGATAAAAATTATCCTATAAAAAAGAAATCAGAAAAAGAAAATATATCTAAGAATTTAGGGGAAAAAAATGAAAATTTTGATAAAATTTTTGAAAAAATAATTGAAAATCACAAGAAAAATAATAATCAAATAAAGCCTAAAAGTTATAATAATAAAACTTCAAAAGACAATAATAAAAAAGATGATAAAAGAAAAAAAGATTTGGCAAATAATAGAGTTTCGCCAATAAATAAAATATCTTGGGAAAGAACAAAAAAAGATAGTTCATTTAATTATAGTTTTAATATTCCTACTATTAAACATATTAATAAAAATAATAATATCAAGCAAAATATTCAAAATAGAATAAAAAAGAAAGATAATAAAATAAATATAGAATACCAAGAAAATATAGAATTAAAAAAATATATTAAACATAAAAATAATATAAAAAATGATGATTCTATTGGTAAAATAAATATAAATAACAATATACTTAATAAAAAAAAAGATAAAAAATCATCATCAATAAAAATTAATAATTCAAAACGTCCTTCATTTAATATACAAAATAATATAAAATCATATTATAATAAAATTATTTCAAAATCCAAAAAGAAATATAAATAAATATTTAACAAGTAAAGAAAAGTCTATAGATAATTTAAATGATATAATTGAAAATGTTATAATTAATGGTAATAGTTATAAGCTAAATGAATTAAATGAATCTATTTGAAAAAATGGTAATTAAAATTAATAATATGCAAAATGGGAAAATTAAAGATAAAAAAATTCCTAATTAAAAAGGAATAAAAACTTCAAAGATTCCAAACAAAATAAACAATAAAATTATTAAATATAATGATATTAATGATAAATATATCAAAATAAAATTAGAACAAAATTATAAAAATATAATTACAAAAAAGAAAAAAGAAGTAATAGCAGTAATAATAATATTGATAAAATACTTAATAAAAACCTTTTCAAAAGAAGAATTAACAATAATGAACTAATTTCCAAAAATTACTTATATAAATTTCCTAAGATTAAACCAAATAAATAAGTTAAACTACAGTAATAATAATAAAAAGATTATATTATATAACAATATAATAAAGCCTTTTAATGATTCAATTACATTAATAATAAAAATAAAAATATTAATATCAAAAACGTAAAGAAAAATAAGAAAATTAATTTAAAGTTTAATAATTTAAATTCCAAAATAAATAATAAAGAAATAAATTGGAAACAATATATATATGATGTAGCACATTCACCCAAAAGACAAAAAATAGATTAAGTTTAAATAATTCTTGTTTTTTCAGAAATGTGTTAAGATTGGGAAATATAAATTATAAAGCCAGAAGCAAAAGTGTTTATGTTGGATCATGCTTTGCATGTGATTTAGGCTTTTCAATAT
>JAJNAB010025020.1:0-11939 GCA_023783335.1 Enoploplastron triloricatum | reverse complement strand
TTATTGAGTAGCAAATATATTTTGGACTATGCTCAATCCCATCCCTCATAATAGTATATTTTTTAAGAGACTTATTAAAATTTATATAAATATTATATAAAAAAATATACTTTTAAAAATGAAGGTATTTGGAAAATTAAATCCAATCCCACATGTCATATATAATAATAATAATAATAATTATAATAGTAAAAATATAAATAATTATAAAATAAATAAAAGCATTATGAGTTCTTTTAATACTAATATAAATTATATTAAGAGTAATTATAAGGATATTGATAAGAATATTAATATAAATAACAAGACAAAAATAAAATCAAATCAAAAATATGTAAATATTGAAAGAAAAACTAAAATTTGCCCATCAAAAATATATAATATAAAAGAATTAAATAAATATTTTTCTGAAGACAATATATTTGAAAAACAAAAAAATTTTATTTTTGATGATTATAATATTAATTCGAATAATAATATTATATATTTCATTTTTTCTTATAAAGAAAATTTTATCAAAAAATTAAAAATTGAGCAAATAAAAATTATTGATCAAACAGAAATAAAAAAAGAGGGATATAAAATAATATTATATGAAATCATTAAATCTGATACTAGTAAAAATTTAAAAATAAAAATAAATAATTCAGTTTATTCAGCCTTGATTCATAAAAATTTCATTTTTAGTCATGAATTATTACCAAAAGATGAGATGACAAAATTAAACCATTTTTCTTTTGTAGAAGAACTTAATTATTTTTTTAATTTTATTCTAAATAAAAAAAATGATAGAAATAGTCTTTTGCCAAAATTAATATCTGCAGTTGAAGATATCGTTATTGATGGAAGAGAAGCATTGTCATTTAGCTTAATATTAAATGTTATATTAAATAATCGATTTGAAGAAAAAATAAGATTCATATTAAATATTAATATTTTAAAGAAAATAAAAGCTCTAGGAAATTTAAATATTTTTAACACAGAAGATGCTTTAAAGCAATTGAATTCAATTAAAATCAAGGATAGAGAATACTCTCAAATTTTAGAAGATGTAAAATTAATTTTCAAATTTTTAAAAAAAAAAGAAGAAATATCATTTGAAATTAGTAAAAATAATTATTTAATTTACCATTTACTTGAGCGATATAACAATATATTTTTTAAATCCATTAATCTATTTCAAAATTATTCTTTTTTATTAAATGAGCCATCAATTTCATTTAATACTTTGATTAATATACTTAATTGTTCAACTGATATTCTTGATTTTATTCAAATAATAAACTTTAAAAAAATAGAAATTTCAAATATTTTAAATCATGAAAAAAAAATTATTTTGTTAGATGAAATTTTTGATTCAATAAATATTTTTTCTAAACCATTAGATAAATTATTTTTTCAATCCTTATATGATATTAAAATATATGAACAGCAAAATAAAGTAAAATTATTTAGTTTTATTTATCTTCCTAAATTAAATAAAATAGAAGAAAATTATAGAAAATTATTTTTTCTTTTATTTTATTCATTTAAAATTCCAGGTGAAGAATTATTAAAATTACTTGAAAAAAAAGAAGAATTCTATTTTTTATTATCCACTTCAACTAAAGATTGTAGAAATATTCAAGAATTAGCTGGAGAAGTTCATGGAGGAAATAATCAAAATTTTATATCTATCGAAGAATTATTAGCATTAGAAAAATTAGTTGAAGTAATAGAAAATATAAAAGAATTAAATATCAAAAAGCCAAATATTAAAGAATTTCATCAAAAAGATTCGCAAAAAGAATATTTAAATGAAGGTAATAAATATTTAAAGTTAATCGATAAAATAAATATAATAGAATTAAATCATTATATTGATAAATATCAGCAATATAAAGAATTTTTTTCAGAAAATCTTGATAAAAATAAATTTACTACAGAAACTATTCAAAAAATATTAATTAATAGTGAATTTATTATAAGAAATACTGAAAAAGATAATTTTATTGCTTGTTATAAAGAAGAAAATAAAATTCAAAATAATATAAAAGAATTTGATTATAATTATATGATATATTTAAGAGATAGAGCATTAACAAGATATAAGATTTCAGATCAATTATATTTGGAGCAAAAAGAAGATAGCAAAGAGTTTTATAAAACCTTAAAAGAAGAGCAAAAAAAAATTAATCAAAATAATAATGCATTTATAACCTATGTTCATCAAATTAATAAAATATTTAATATATTAAATCAAATAACGCAAAAAGGATTCTATTTTTCTATACCAAAAGATAATAGCATAAAAGAAAAAAATCTGCTCGAATATTTTAAAGATATAGAAAATCAAAAAAATCCTTTATTATTTACTATCAAAGTAATTATTAGGAAAAAAAATGACGATTATATTTGTGAATATTATTTTTGTGGAAAAAAAATGAATAATTTCATAGAAATTTTTAATATAATTGAAGAAATATATAATAATATTAAAATAATCCAATATAATGCTTATTATAATAAAAAATATATTAATTTTATTTATGGGAAAAAATTTACTCTTTTTTTTGATTATTTTATTAATAAAAATGATAATATGAATTTAAAATATTTTTTATATTATTTTACAAATAATAGTAATATCACAAAAAATAATTTAAAATTTAATACTTTTCAAATAAATTTAGATAAAGATCCAATATTAGAATTTAAAAAGATTTATAATAATTTAATAAATCAAATAGAACTATATTTGAATCAAATTTTGAAAGATAATAAATTAAATTTTGATAAAATTTATGCTCAAAATATAATACAAAATCAATTCTCTAAATATTCAGGTACATATTTAACAAGTAGTTCAAATTTAGAAATTGAAGCAATTCAATATTATAAATTTTTTACAAATAATTTACCTTTGTCAAATACCTTATTATTATGCGATGACCTTACAACTTTAGAGGAAATCATTGCATTTTTATATAGAGCTATCTTATGTACACAACCGATATTATTTTGTTTAGGAAGAACTGAATCTTTATCTAAAGATAAAAAAAATTCAATATTAGAAACAATTAATATTTTATATGAAAGAATTTTAAATGATAATATATATAAAAATAATTCACTTTTACTTATTATTAGTAATAATTCTGAAGATGATTTATATAAATCATTATATTCTTTAAAAATAATTAAACCTTTGGATATTCCTAGGGACAAAATAAAAAATATAAAAACATATAAAAAATATAATGATATAAACAATAATTCTATGCCTTTAATAATATATTCGGATCATTCTGGAGTTGGAAAGTCAACTTATATTCAAAATAAATCAAAGAATAATTGTATATATTTCCCAATAGGAGGTATTTTTACAAAAGAAAATACATTAAAAAGATTACAGTCCATAAATATAAATATAAAAAATAATAACAAGAAAAATCTAATATTTCATGTAGATTTATATGATACTGATTTAAAGTCATTAATGAATGATTTTTTATATTTTATTCTTATAACTAAATTATATAATCAGGAAAATAATATATTTTATTTATCCAGAGAAATCAAAATATATATAGAAGTTCCAAATAGTTTTATAGATTTCTTTCAAAAATTTCCTCTTTTAGACTTATTTCCTAAAAAAATGTTATCTATTGAAAGATTAGAGCCTTTAATTGTTCCTAATGATATAGTTAGTAATGTTAAAATTGTTTCTCTATATTTAAAATATTTAAGAGAAGATAATAATAGCAATATTATTAATTTCAGAGCTAATAATAAAATTGATAAAAATGAAATAATATTTCCTTTTACCCCTCCTGATATTATAATATATAAAAATATAGTTTTAATGGCTGAAGATGAAAATAAAAATTTAACCCAAAATATCTGTGAAAAATTAATAATGGATGAAATAAAAAAAACAATTCCGAAACCAACTTATTATCAAATAAAAACTTTTATTGATGTTTTAGCAAATCAATTAATTCAATTTAATCGAAATTATTTTTTAAGCGCAGGAACTATTATAGATTCGGGAAATTTTGTTAATTGTAGTGTCAGAAGCTTAATTATAAGGAAATTTATAGAATTAACTAGATATTTTACAAAAGGAGCATTTACAGAGTTATTAATTGAGCAGAAAGAAACACAATCATTATTAAATTATAAATATAATGAAAAAGAAGAAATGATAAAAGCTAATAATATATTAGAAAATTTCAAACATGAATCAATTTCATATGATAAGATGGATTTAGCTTTAGTTTTATTTCATGGTGGTGATAATAGTAATTTTTTTAGTATAATTACAAATAAAAACCCTGAAGATAAAGATTATATAGATTTATTAAATCTCAAAAATTTTCAATCTGGAAAAGATATTATAAAAAGAATAAAAACTAATGATAAAAATAAATTAAATATTTTTAATAAGACTGTTGAAAATTTATCAAATTATAAATCTTATAATCAATATGATTTTTTAGAAGAATTAAAGGATATTTTAGATTTAAAAAATCCTGTAATAAGTAAAGAAAATGATAATGAAGAAAAATTATCTCTTTTTGAAATATGTAAAGATTATGTATTTACAGTAGATAATTTTATTAAAATGTGTTTAATATTGATTAGATTAAGAGCAAATATTCCAGTAATTATGATGGGAGAAACAGGATGTGGAAAGACAAGTTTAATAAGGAAATTAAGTGAGCTTCAAAATAATGGGAAATGTTTGCTAGTTATAGATAATATTCATGCAGGACATTCTGATCAAGATATAATTGATTTTATAGAAAATAAAGTATTACCAGAAGCAAAAGCATTAAGAAAACAAGAAAGTATGAAAAAGATTAAATATGATAAAGTTAATGAGATTTATGAAGAAAAAAAATTATGGGTTTTTTTTGATGAATTAAATACATGTAAATCTATGGATTTATTAAGCGAAATTATATGTAAGCATACTTATTATGGAAAATCATTACCAGATAATATAGTTTTTATTGGGGCATGTAATCCATATAGAAAATGCAAGCAAAAAAAATTTGGATTACAAATTAAAAATGAAAATTCAAACTACCAACAATCAGATTTAATATATACAGTAAATCCTTTGCCTCATTCTTTGTTAAATTTTGTTTTTGATTTTGGAAGTTTAAATTCTGAAGATGAAAAAAAATATATTAATAATATGGTTAAATCAGTGATAAAAGAAGAAAATTTGTATAAATTATCAACAGAATTAATATTTATTTCTCAAAATTATATAAGATCTAAGAATGATATTTCTTCAGTATCATTAAGAGAAATTAGAAGATTTATAATTTTTTATGAATTTTTTTTGGATTATTTAAACAAAAAAAAAGAACTTTTTTTAAAATATAAATATGAAGAAAAAAAAATAAAATATTCTAATTTATCTGATAATGAAATAAAATTATATTCAATTAATTTAGCTATATTCTTAGGCTATTATTTGCGTTTAACTGAAGATAAAGATAATAATCAAGAAAAAGGATCGAGAGATAATTTATACCAAAAATTAAATTATATATTTCAAAAGGAAAGTAAAACTGATTTTTTAATTGTTCCAGAAAATGAAGAACATTTTATCGCAGATAATGTTGAACTTGAAAAAGGAATAGCAAAAAATAGAGCTTTATTAGAAAATTTATTTTCTTTATTTGTTGCAATAAATACAAAAGTTCCAATATTTATTTTAGGGAAACCTGGATGTAGTAAATCTCTAAGTATTCAATTAATAAATAATGCAATGAAAGGGAAAATGTCAAGTAGTAAATTTTTTCAAAAATATCCAAAAATGTATGTTAGTACATATCAAGGTTCTTTAAATAGTACTTCAGAAGGAGTTAAAGCTATTTTCGATAAAGCTAGAGAAATATTAAAAGTTTCAAAAAACAAAGAAAAAATAAGTACAGTTTATTTTGATGAAATGGGATTAGCTGAGCATTCTCCTCATAATCCATTAAAAGTAATACATAGTGAATTAGAATATGATTTAAATGAGGATGATAAAAAAGTATCTTTTATTGGGGTTTCTAATTGGTCACTAGACTCTTCAAAAATGAATAGAGGAATAACTATTAATATTCCTGAACCTAATGAAGATGATATCAAAACAACTTCTAAAACAATTGCTTATTCATATTTAGAAGAAATATTAAATAATGATATTAAATTGTTTTTTGAGAAATTAGGCTCATGCTATTATAAATATAAGCAAGAATTTAAAACTTCTGGTATAATTAAAAGTTATGAAGATTTTCATGGAAATAGAGATTTTTATCATTTAATAAAATACTCATCAAATAAAATAAAATTAAATTTAAAAAATAATAATATAATTAATGAAAATTTTTTAAATGATTTAGCTATTAAAGCAATCGGAAGAAATTTTGGAGGGTTATATATTAATGAAGATAAATATAATACTGGAATACATTTATTTATAGAAAAAATGTATATGAATAATCCACATTTAAAAAATATAGAAAATAAAATAAATATCGATATTAAAGAAAAGATATTAGAAAACATTACTAAACAGGAAAAAGATTATTTAAGTAGATATTTATTATTAATTACTAAATCTAATATTGGAATATATTTATTATCTTCATTTTTAAAATCAATTAATTTGGAAAATAAAGATATTAATAATTATACAATTTTTATTGGGAGCATGTTTATTGAGGATCAGCAAAAAGAAGAATATAGCACCAAAATTTTAAGTAAAATAAAAATGAATATGGAATCAGATAAAATTCTGATTTTAAAAGATTTAGATTCTATTTACCCTTCACTTTATGATTTATTTAATCAAAATTTTGTAAAAATTCAAGGAAAAAAATATGCAAGAATTGCATTGGGAAGTAGGACTAATTCATTTTCTGAAGTTAATAAGAATTTTAGATGTATTATAATAGTCGATGAAGATAAAATTCCTAATCAAGAAATTCCATTCTTAAATCGTTTTGAAAAACAAAGTATTTCTTTTGAAAATCTAATGAGTGATGGAAAAATTCGTATAGCTAATAAATTATTTAATAAATGTCAGAATTTGATAAGTTATGAGAAAAAATATATTAAGTTTTTTAATTATGATATATCAAATCTTTTAATTAATTGCAATGAAGAGGAAATAAATGGAATTGTTTTTATGTCAGTTAATAATAAAGGATTTGATTATTTTGAAAATGAGCTTTTCTCTAAAATTAGTAAAACTTTTCCTCAAGATATTATTTTTCTTTTATTATTAAAAAAAGAATTTAATAATGATAATGAATTATTACAGCGAATTTTACATTATTATAATTTAAATGAACATTGTAATATTAAAAACTTTTTATTAAATATTAATCCAGAAAAAAATAATAAATTTATAATTTATACATTTACAAGAATAATAGATAGTATAAAATCAGAATATTTAAATTCCATCAATATTCAATTATTAGGTCAAGTTAACAAAAATAATATGAAAGAAATTAGGCTTTCTTTAATCCAAAATGAATTTAATTTAGAATCAGAAATAGAAGAATTTTTATATGAAAATGATTTGAAAATATGTTTTATAAGACTTTCATCTTATGAATATTCGACAATAGATTATTTAAAAACTGTAATTGAAAATAAAGAAGAAGAATATAAAATGAAAAATAAAATGTTATTCAATAAACTTTTTATTTTTTTGGTTCACATTGAAAGAATTTTTTTGAAGGAATTAAATAATCCAAATATAAAAAAAAGAAATTCATTACAAAAAAAGATGTTAAAAGGAACTTTATCAAACCTAGCAGGCTATTATCAAATATTTATTGATAATATTAATAGTAAGGATTATTTTGATAATAATGGAAAAAAAATTACTTTAGATAATATACCAAATATAAAAATTAAGGATTTATATAAAATATTTCTTGACTTAAATAATATTATTTCAGATAATTTAAATAAATTACTCTTATTTTTCGATTATAATTTTAAATTTCCTAAAAATAATTTTTCAAAAGATAAATATATAAAGAATTTGATTGAATTATTTGATAGAGATAAAATTTTAGTTAATCAAATTAATAAATTAATTATAAATAATATTAGCAATGAAGAAAATGAAAATATATTTGAAAAAATAATTAAAGAAGAGGAATTTAGTATTGAAGATATTTGCATTTTTGATATAATTTCTAAATATTTAACAAAAAAATATTTAAATGAATTTCAAATTTTATATACAGAACTTGAAAAAAGATTTTTTTTCTCTTCTATTTTAAACAGAAAGAATTATTATCTAGAAAAAAATAATATTGCTTATCAAAATGATTTCAATGAAGTTTTTTATAAAATATTTTTAAATAATATAGATTTGAAAAAAAATATACCTGAGAAAGAAATAAAATTAGATATTATTATAGGATTCAATTTACCCATTTATAACTTATTAAGTAATTTAAGTGATTATATAAGAAGTAAAATAACAGAACAATATAAAAAATATGAAGAAGAATTTAAAAATTTCATTTTTGAGGAAAAAGAAGAATTACAAACAGAAAAAGAAAAATATACCAATAATATAATTCTTCTAAATAATTTTACATATAATAAATTAAGTAATAATGAAATAATTAATAATATAAATGGTCTTGATTTTGGGATAAAAGGGGAATTTTTTAATTTATTATTGGAAGATTATTTATTATTTTATATATATATAAATTTTAAAGAGGAAAAATCTTTTTATATAAATGATTTAAAATTGTTTTTAAAAATGGTTATTGATAAAAAATTTAAAAATAATAATATAATAAATATAAATAAAATTAGCTCTATTATAAACTGGTTAGAATCATATTCATTTGAAATTATATCAATATTAAATATTTTTGGTTTTTTAAGAGGATCCATGAATGATATATTGATTCGAATAAATGATGAAATAAAAAGAATGAATATGAATCCTGATAATTATAGTGATAATTTATATATAGTAAATGAAGTATTTTATGTATATTTTGAATCTTTAATTAATATATTAATTACAAATTTACAAATATTAATGAAAGAAATTAAAAATAATGAGCAATTTAAATATTTAATAGATGAATTAAATAATATTTATTATTCAATATTAATAAACAATAATAATTTAAATTTAAAATCTAAAAAAATATTTTCATTGCATGAATCTATAAATATAATTAGCTTATTATCCTTTGATAAATTAGAAAATGAAATAGAAAAAGATAAGAAGTTTATGATCAATTTTATTCATAAAAAAATAATTAAAAAAAATAAAGATAGAAATCCTAAAGAGCAAAGTGGACCAAAAATAAAAGATAATAATATTTTAATAACGAAAGAAAAAGAAGATACTGAAGAAGAAAAAATATTAAAAAATAAATTACAATACTTTTATGATTATTATCGAACTCAAAAAAATAATTTCATTACTTTATTCTCTTCTGTTTTATTTGATGAATTTAATAAGGAATATAATGAAAAATATAGAAAATTTATAATTCAAACTATTTTAAGTGATAAATATTTAATTAAATCCAATAATCTATTAATAAAAAATATATTTAGTGAAAATATTTATTCTGAATTGGAAGATATGGAAAGAGCATTTGATATTATTTCTAATGAAGATATATTTTTTTCTTTATTTAATAACTCAAAAGATGAAAAAGTGGAAAGTATTATAATGAAAATATTAGATTCAATAATAAATAATTTCTTTAATTCAGTTAATAATAATATTGAAGAAATAATAGCTTCAAATTTATTTGAATATTTTAAAAAATATTCAATTTTATTAAATGAAAATAATTATGTTAAATATTATAATGAAAATATTATTAAAATTTATCTTAAAAAATTAATTTATTATTTATATGAAAAAAAAAATTTCTTAGGAGGAAATGAAAATTTAATAATTCAAGAAATTCATAAAGATTATAAAATAAATAATACAATTCAAATGTATTTAATAATACTTATTTATAATGAAATTAAATCTATTGATAAAATGAATGAATATTTATTAAAAGAAAATTCTTTAGAGCCAATTCTTAATTTCAGGAATAATTTCAAAAAAGAAATTGGTGAACAAAATTATAATATGATTTTAACAAATTCAAAAGAATTTCTAAAACAAGGTTTATTAAATAGAGAAAAATACCCTTTTTGCGAATATTTTGTATATACAGAATATCCGACTTTTGAAAGTTTTAAGGAAAAATTTTCATCTATAAATAATAATAATATTATATATCCCTTAATTTGGCAATATATTAGAAATGATTCAGGTCCTAAGAAATTAAAATATCTTAAAAATTATAATGACTTTGTTAATTTAATGATTAATACATATTCTAGTAAAATTTAAAGAAATGATGCTGAAAATAAAAGAGTATTGAATAAAGAAGAAATTTTCAAAGAAGAAATATTTCAACAAAGATTTGAATCTTTCATTAATTTATGGAATAACTGCCTTTTCCAAGATAGCAAACAAAGCAAACAAAATGGTAAAATACCCCCTAAATTATCAGGGTATGACAAATTAGCTTATTTTTTGAATGATAGTAATGAAAATGGATATGGCATTTATATTGCTAATGGCTATAAAAAATTTATTATTTGGCAAAATGAATTTTTGCAAACAATTATTAATTCCTATAAAAATAAAAAAAATAATATACTAAGTTGTTATATTTCAAAAATGGAAAAAAAAATAAATATACAAAATGCAACTGAATTACAAATTTTACAAATTGAAAAATGTTTTGAGAAATCTAATTTTAAAAATTTTAATGATCTTATATATATTTATTCAAGTAGAGATCCAAATAATAATAATAATTTTATATATGATTACCAAAAAATTGAAGAGGAATTAGGTAAATTATTATTACCTGGAAAATGCTTATTTGATGATAATATTAATTATGTAATTTATCAATTAGAGGGCTTTAGATTGATAAATTATGACTTTTTAATAAAATATGGAAAAAAATATGGCGAGCAAGAATTAAATACTGAAGAAAAAAAGAAAATATTGAAATATGTAAATAAAGAATATATGAACTTTAATTTTATTTATGATTCATTTATCATTTTAGTTAATTATTTAAATAATAATAATTTAGGAAATAAAATGAGAAAAATAATAGATATAATTGAATTCATTGACAAATCTAAAAAAAATAATCATATTAATTTTTCTGAACAATTGTTCAACTTTTTCAAAGAAGAGGGAAAAGAAATAACTGTAGAAGAATTATTAAGTATTATATTATTTATGGAGGAATTAAGCTATGATAAACTTATCGAAAATATTGACCAAAAATTTTGCCAATCTTTAGTAGGAAAAGAAAATGATATAAGTAATTTTTTTAACAATAATAGTGATAATATTATAACTAAAAATGAACTTGCATCTGCAATTAGAAGATATATTACAAGGTTTCTAATTATTGGTAATCAAAAGGATAATATTGATGAAACTTCAAGCCTTTTTATTAATTTAGAAAGAAAATATTTATGGAATAATAAAATTTTTGATAAAATTGGGGAAAATAATTTTAAAACTAATTTAAAAAAATTTATTGATTATTTCTCATTTGTGCAAGTAAAGCATGCAGTTAAAATTTATGAATTAATCGGAAAAAATCAAAGAGATGAATTACATAAATTTATTAAAATAAAAAATGAAGAAAAGCAAACATTAAATAACCCAATTCAAACAGTTCATAATAGAAATAGAAGAAATATCAAAGGACCAAGATTAAAAAATATTTAATTAAAAAAATAAATTAAAAAAAATAATTAAAAAAATAAATAAAATAATTTAATTAATAAAAATATATAATTGAATATTATATATGATTAAATTTATTAAAAATGGGGATTGGGGATTGGGGATT
>JAJNAB010025019.1:0-12000 GCA_023783335.1 Enoploplastron triloricatum | reverse complement strand
TTTTGGTTTTTCAGAATCCTCCTTATCTTTTGGTTTTTTATCATCTTTAAGTCCTTTTTTTATATTTTTAACTAATTCTTCATAAGCTTTTCCTTTATTTTTTTCTGGTTTCTCTTCTGTTGGCTCTTTTTCTTCTTCTAATTTTTTAACTTTTTCGCTTGCTTCATTTTCTACTAATTCTTTGCCTTCTTTTCTTAATTTCTGGTTGAATTGTTTTAGCTCTTGCTAATAGATCTGATTGAGATATTTTTTCTAAGTCTCCTTCTTTTGGCCCTTCTTTTCCACTGCTTTTTCTCTTTTTCTTTCCTTTTTCTTCTTTTTACTACTTTCTTCTCATCCTTCCTCTTTTTCTTTTATAGGTTGTCCTTCTTTATGTTCCTCTTCAGTTGGCTTTTCTTCTTTAGTTACTTCTTCAGTTGTTGTTTTTTCTTTTTTGGTTCTTCTTCTTCATTTGTTGTTTCAATATTTTCTTCTGGAGTTTTTTGATCATTTAATTCTTTAGGACAATTTTTATCTTTTTTATTTTTATTAACACTATGTAATTTTTTTTCTTTAACTTCTTCTACATCTTCTGTAGATGGCTCATCTTATTTATCTATATCAGAATATAAAGTATATGGAGATTCAATTAATTTTCCAGAATATATTTCCTCATATGTAAGAGTTGGTGGTTGAGATTATATTTTTTAAATAATGATGTTTTACTTTTTTCAGGTTCATCTTTTTCTTCTGGATCTTTTTGGGCAATTAATTCTTTGGCTCATTTTTTATCCTTTTTCTTTTTATTAGCACTACGTAATTTAGTTTCATTATTTTTATCTTTATCTTCTTCTACATCTTTTTAAGATGGTTTATATTTCTTATCATCAATAAATATGCGGGGATTCAAATAATTTACCTGAAGTTATTTCTTCAAATGATATTGTTGGTGGTTGAGAAGGATGAGGAACAACTGGTGGTTGTCCATATTTTTTAGGAATTAATGTTTGACTTACTTTTTTCTTCTGGTTTTTTATCACTTTTATCATCTTTATTTTCTTGTTTATCTTTTTTACTTCTTCTTTTTTTTTCCACTTTTATTTATAGATTTATTATCTTCTTCATTTTGTTTTTCTGTTTCTTCTGGTATATCAGCTATTGGTTTTTCCTTTTCTATTTTTTCTTCTTTTTCAACTTCATCTTTAGATTTTGTTTCTTCTTTAAATTCATCACCAGTTAGCTTTTTACCTTTTTTAGGTTCTTTATCATCAGGTTTTTCTTCTTCATTTGGATTTTCATCATCAGGTTTTCCTTCTTCTTTTTGTTTTTCATAATCTTTTTTTCCTTCTTCTTTTGACTGTTCCCCACTGGGTTTTTCTTCCTTTTTTGTCTGCTCTTCACTTGGTTTTTCTTCTCCTGTGGTTTTAGTATTATCTTGAGGTTTTTTATCTCTTTTAAGTCCAGTTTTTATATTATCTACAAATTTTTTATATGCTTTTTTTTCTTTCCTTTTCTTTTTTCTACTTTTAGGATGCTCTTCTTGTTCTTTTCCTTCTTCTTCTTTCTTTTTATCTTCAATTTTTTCTGTTTCTTCAGTTCGTTTTTCTTCAGGTAATTTTTCTTCTTTTGGTTTTTCTTCGGTTGTTTTTTCTTCAGTTGGTTTTTCTTCATTTGATTTTTCTTTAGTTGCTTTTTCTTTAGTTTCTTTTTCTTCAATTGGTTTTTCTTCATTTGGTTTTTCTTCAAATAAACTTTCTTCTTTTGTTTCAGGTTCTTTTTCTGTATCTTTTTTTTTTTTTTTTATTTTTTTTTCTTTTTTTTACTTCTAACTTTTTTTCCTTCTTTTTGCCCTTCTTCATTATGCTTTTCTTCTTTTGGCTGTTCTTCTTCATGATTTTCTTCTTTTGGCTGTTCTTCTTCATAATTTCTTCTTTTGACTCCTCTTCAGAAGGTTTTTCTTCTGTTGTTTGTTCTTCAAGTTTTTTCTTCTTTTTGATCTTCAACTTTTTGGGACTCAATTTTTTCTCCAGGTTTTTTATCATGTTTAAGTCCTGTTTTTATATTTTAAACAAATTGTTTATATATGCTTTTTTTTCTTTCTTTTTCATTTTTATCTTCTTCTTCTGCCCCTTCTTCATCTAATTTTTCTAAATCTTTTTTAGCTTTCTTTTTTAGATTTGCCATTTCAAATCTTTCTATTTTCATTTCATCTGATTTTTCTCCATCTTGATTTTCATCATTTTCTTTATTTTGCTCTTCACTTTCTTTTTGTTCTTCAATAGTTATAATTGGTTTAATCTTATCTAATAAACCAATAATTATACTTTTAACTAATTTTTTATATGCTTCTTTTTTATTATCAATTTCAGGCTCTTTTTCATCTTCTTTTTTAGCATCTTCTTCACTTGGTTTTTCAACATCTTTTTTACTAATTTCTTCAACTTTAACTTCATCTTTCTTTTCTGGCTCTTTTTCTTCTTTTGGTTTTTCTTTCCTTTTTACTTTTTTTTACTACTTTTTCCTAATTCTTCTTCTTTTTTTCTTCTGTTTTTGGTTCTTCTTCTTCACCTGGCTTCTCCTCTTTTGATACACTTATTTCTTCTACTTTTTCTGATTCAACTGTATCTTTTGGGTTTTTATCATCTTTAAGGTTTGTTGAAATATTTTTAACTAATTTTTCATAAGTTTTCCTTTTTTTTCTTCTGGCTTCTCTTCTTTTGGCTCTATTTCATCTTCTAAATTTTTAACTTGCTCTCCTCTGTAGTTATGATTTCCACTATTTCTTTAGTTTCTTCTTTTGGCATTTCTTCTTCTGGATTTTCACTTTCTTTTTGTCCTTCAAGATTTTCTTCAGGTTTTTTACCAGTTTTAAGTCCTGAAGTTATATTTTTAACTAATTCTTTATATGTCTTTTTTCTCCTTTAGGTTCCTCTTCAATAGATTCTTTATTCGTAGTTTTCGTAGTTTCTACACCTTCTTCAGGTTTAGTTTCTTCAGTCTGTTTTTCTGGTTCTTTTTCTTCTGGCTTTTCTTCTTCTGGATTTCTCCTTTTCTTTTTCTTTCCTTTTTTCTTCTTTTTAACACTTTCTTCTAAACCTTCTTCTTTTTTTTCTTCAGTTAGGATTTCTTCTTTAGGCTCTTCTTCACCTATCTTTTGTTCTTCTTTTGGTTCTTCTGTTTTTTACTCTTCTTCTGTTTCTTCTATTTTTTTGGTATCGATATCTTCTTTTGGTTTTTCTTCACTTTCAGCATCTTCTGGTTTTTTCTTAATTTCTGTCTGAATTGTTTTAGCTCTTTATATTTAATCTGATGGAGATAATTTTTCAAATTCTTCTTCTTTTGGTTTTTTTTTTTGTTGTCTATGACTTTTTCTTTTTTTCTTTTTCTTCTTTTTACTACTTTTTTTTTTATGTTCTTCTTTATATTCTTCTTCAATTGGTTTTTCTTCCTTATGTTCTTCTTCATCTTGTTTTTCTCCTTTAATTATTTCTTTTGTTGTTACTTTTATTTCTTCAATAGGCTTTTCATCTGCTTTAGTAGACTCATCTCCTTGATTTCCTTCTTTTATTTCTACAGTTGTTATTGCTTCTTCTTTATTTACTATTTCATCTGTTTTTATATCTTCTGGTTTTATTTCTTCTTTTTCTTCTAATTCATTAATTTTTTCTTTCTTCATTTCTGGTTGAATTGTTTTAGCTCTTGCTAATTGATCTGATAGAGATAATTTTTCAAATTCTCCTTCTTTTGGTTCTTCTTTTCCACGGCTTTTTCTCTTTTTCTTTCTTTTTTTCTTCTTTTTACTACTTTCTTCTAATCCTTCTTCTTTTGTTTCTTCAGTTGGTTTTTCTTCTTTAATTACTTCTTCAGTTGTTGTTTTTTCTTCTTTAGGTTCTTCTTCAGCTGGTCTTTCTAATTTAGATATTTCTTCAGTTGTTACTTTTTCTTCTCCTTTAGGTGTTTCTTCATCTAGTTTTTCTTCTTTTGGTATATCTTCTCCTGTTTTTTCTTCTTTAGGAGTTTCTTCACTTGTCTTTTCTTCTTTTTCATCCTCTTGTTTTTTAATATCTTTTTCATCTTATTCATATGAAACTCTTTTATCTTTTTTCTTTTTCTTATTTCTTAGATTTGTTCCTTCTTTAACTTCTTTTGTTCGCCTTTCTTTTTCTACTTTTGGTTTTTCTTCACTTTCAACATCTTCAGGTTTTTTCTTAATTTCTGGTTGAATTGTTTTAGCTTTTGAAAATTGATCTGATGGAGATAATTTTTCAAATTCTTCTTTCGATTCTTTTTGTTGTTCATAATATCTTCTCTTTTTCTTTTTCTTCTTTTTACTACTTTTTATTTCTTCTTTAGGCTCTTCTTCAACTGGTTTTTCTTCTTTAGGTGCTTCTTCAATTGTTACTTTTTCTTCTTCACCTGGTTTTTCTTCAATTTTTGTTTCTTCTTCTGGTTTTTTCTCTTCTTTAGTTACTTCTTCAATTTTTACTTTTTCTCCTTTAGGTGCTTCTTCATCTGGTTTTTCTCCTTTAGTTATTTCTTCTGATGTTATTTTTATTTCTTCAATAGGTTCTTCACCTTGTTTTTCTACTTTTTTTATTTCTTCATTAGGTTCTTCTGGTTTTCCTTCTTTTGTTATTTCTTCTGTTGTTGTTATTGGTACTTCTTTATTATTTATTCTTCATCTTTTTCTTTTATTTCTTCTTTTAATTTTTCTTCTTCTGGATTTTCTTCTTTTGTTTGTTTATTTTTTCTCTTTTTCTTTTGTTTTTTCCTTTTTTTTACTATTTCCTTCTAATCCTTCTTCTTTTGTTTCTTCTGCTGTTGGTTTTTCTTTTTCTTTAAGTTTTTCTTTTTCAGCTTTTTCTTCTTTATTTACTTCTTCATTTGCTGGTTTTTCTTCTTCTTTAAATGCTTCTTCAACTGGTTTTTCCTCTTTAGTAAATTCTTCAGCTGTTAACATTTCTTCTTTAGACTTTTCTTCTACTGGTTTTTCTTCTTTTTCTTCTTCTGGTTTTTTTAACTCCTTTCTCTTTTAATTTTTAGATACTTTTTTATGTTATTTATTTTTCTTACTTCTTAGATTTGTTCCTTCTTTATCTTCTTCAGTTGGCTTTTCGCATTCTTCTTCTTTAGGCTTTTCTTCATTTTCAATATCTTCAGGCTTTTTCTTAATTTCTGTTTTAATTCTTTTAGCTCTTGATAATTGATCTGATGGAGATAATTTTTCAAAATTTCCTTCTTTTCATTCTTTTTTTTGTCCATGTCTACTCTTCTTTTTTTTACCTCTTTTTATTTCTTCTTTAGGCTCTTCTTCAACTGGTTTTTCTTCTTTAGGATTTTCTTCATCTGACTTCTCTTTTTTTGATAAACTTTTTTCTCTTGGTTTTTCAGAATCCTCCTTATCTTTTGGTTTTTTATCACCTTTAAGTCCTTTTGTTATATTTTTAATTAATTCTTTATAAGCTTTTCCTTTATTTTTTTCTGGTTTCTCTTCTATTGTTTCTTTTTCATCTTCTGATTTTTTAACTTGTTCCTCTGCTTCATTTTCTACTAATTCTTTGACTTCTTTTCTTAATTTTTCTTCCTCTTTTTCTTTACTCTCTTCTCTAGATTTTTTATCTACTGAAGTTATTTCTTCTTCTGGCTTTTCTTCTAATTTTTCTTCTGGTTTTTCTTCTTCTTTTTGTTCTTCAATATTTTCTTCAGATTTTTTAATTTCTTTAAGCCCTCTAATTATATTTTTAACTAATTTTTCATATGCCTTTTTCTCTGCTTTAGGCTCCTCTTCACCTGGTTCTTTATTAACAATTTCTAATTTTGGTTTTTCTTCTTCAGTTTGCTTTTCTGGTTCTTTTTCTTCTGGCTTTTTTTCTTTTGGTTTTTCTTCTTCTTGTTTTTCTTCTTTTGTTTGCTTACTTCTTCTCTTTTTCTTTTTCTTTTTTTTATCACTTTTTTGTATTTCTTCTTATTTTTTTTCCTCAATTGGTTTTTCTTCTTTAGGATTTTCTTCACCTGGTTTTTGATCTGACTTTTTTTCTTCGGATTTTTTCACTTCTTCTGTTCCCTCTAATTTTTGAGAATCTATATCTTCTTTTGGTTTTTTTTCTTCTTCTTTGGGTTTTTTTTCTTCTTCTTTTCGTTTTTCTACACTTTCAATATCTTCAGGTTTTTTCTTAATTTCTGGTTGAATTGTTTTAACTCTTGATAATTGATCTGATGGAGTTTATTTTTCAAATTCTTCTTTCGGTTATTTTTGCTGTTCATAATATCTTCTCTTTTTCTTTTACTTCTTTTTTTACTACTTTTTATTTCTTCTTTAGGTTCTTCTTCAACTGGTTTTTCTTCTTTAGGTGCTTCTTCAATTATTACTTTTTCTTCTTCTGGTTTTTCTTCTACTTTTATTTCTTCTTCTGGTTTTTCTTCTTTATGCACTTCTTCAATTGTTACTTTTTCTTCTTTAGGCTCTTCTTCACTTGGTTTTTCTTCTTTAGTTATTTCTTCTGTTGTTATTTTTATTTCTTCAATAGGTTCTTCACCTGTTTTTTCTACTTTTGTTATTTCTTCAGTTGTTGTTTTTATTTGTGCAATAGGCTCTTCTTCTGGTTTTTCTGAGTTACTGTTTCATCAGGTTTTATTACTTCTTTTTCTTATAATTCTTTAGTTTTTTCTTTTAATTCTTTTTTTGGTTTTTCCAGTTCTTTTTCTTTTGGTTTTTCTTCTTCTTTATTTTCTTCTTTAACCTGTTTACTTTTTCTTTTTTTCTTATCGTTTTTCTTCTTTTTACCACTTTTTCCTTCTTCTTTTGTTTCTTTAGATAGTTTTTCTTCTTTAGGTTCTTCTTCACTTGGTTTTTCTTCTTTAGTTACTTCTTCAATTGTAATTTTTTCTTCTTTAGTTACTTCTTCAATTGTAATTTTTTCTTCTTTGGGTTCTTCATTTGGGGCATTTGGTTTTTCCTCAACATTTTTTTCTTCTATTATTTTTACTTCTTCTTTTGGTTCTTCTTCAGCTTTCTTTTTCTCTGTTTTTCTCTGATAATTCTTCTCCTTTTTTTTCTTCTTTATTTACTTCTTCATTTATAGTTTTTTCTTCTTTAGACACTTCTTCACTTGGCTTACTTTCCTTTTCTTCTTCAGGCTTTTGTAATTCTTTTTGATCTAATTCATATGGCACTTTTTTATCTTCTTTATTTTTCTTACTTCTTAGATTTTTTCCTTCTTTATCTTCTTCAGTTGGCTTTTGGCATTCTTCTTCTTTAGGCTTTTTTCCATTTTCAATATCTTCAGGTTTTTTCTTAATTTCTGATTGAATTGTTTTAGCTCTTGATAATTGATCTAATGGAGATAATTTTTCAAAATTTCCTTCTTTTGGTTCTTTTTGTTGTCCATGTCTTCTCTTTTTCTTTTTCATCTTTTTACCACTTTTTTCTTCTTCTTTAGGCTCTTCTTTAACTGGTTTTCTTCTTTAGGTATTTCTTCAATTATTACTTTTTCTTCTTTAGGTAATTCTTTACTTGGTTTTTCCTCAATTTTTTTTTCTTCTGATTTTTCTTCTTTAGTTACTTCTTCTATTGATACTATTTTTTTCTTTAGGTTCTTCTTCCATTCATTCCTCTTCTTTTACTTCTCTTATCCGTCCCCTTTTTTCAGGCTGCATTGTTTCTTGAAATTTTTTATTAGCAAAAAGGCCTATTATTATATTTTTTACTAATTTTCTATAAGTTTGGCTATCTTTCTTTTCTTCAGGCTTTTCTTCTTTTGCCTCTTTTTCTTCTTCTTCTTCTCTTGGCTTTTTAGCTTCTTTTTCTTCTGTAGGTATATTTTGCACTATTTCTTTAGTTTGTTCTTTTGGTTTTTCTTCTTCTTTTTTAACTTCTTCAGTTCGTTTTTCTCCTTCTTCTAGGAATTCTATACGTTTTTCCTTTCCTTTTTTCTTATTCTTTCTACCACTTTTTTCTTCTTTAGGTTGCTCTTCAGTTGGTTTCTCTTCTTCTTTAATTGCTATTGTTTCTTCTTTATTTACTTCTTTGGTTTTTTGTTTTTCTTCTCTTTGTTCTTCTTTTGGTTTTTCTACATTTATTTTTTCTTCATTTGATTTTTCTTCTTTTACTTCTTCTTTTAGTTCTTCTTTTACTATTGTTATTTCTTTGGGTACTGTTTCCTCATTTTGTTTCTCTTCTTTTACTTCTTCAGGCTTTTTAACTTCTTTTTTTTCAATTATTTCTTTAGTTTCTTCTTTTTTTTTCTGATTCTCCTTCTTTCGGCTTTTCTTCTTCTCTTTCAACTCTTTCTTCTATAGGCTTTTTCTCTTCTGAAATTACAATTTCTTCTTTTGGTTTTTCTTCTTCTTTTTTAAATTCTTCAGTTTGTTTTCTTCTTTAGGAAGTTCTTTATCTCTTTTTTTTTCTTTTTTCTTATTCTTTTTACTTCTTTTTCCTTCTTTATGCTCTTCTTCAATAGATTTTTTTTTTTATGCTGTTCTTCAAATGGATTTTTCTTCTTTTTTAATAGTTTTATCTTCTTTCTTTTCTTCTTCTGATATTGGTTTTTCTTCTTCTGGTTTTTCTTCTTTTACTTCTGATGTTTTTTTTATTTCTGGGGTTGTTGTCTCTTCTTTAGGTTTTTCTTCAATAGTTTGTTCTTTTTCTTTTATTTCTTCAAGTTTTTTATCTACTTTTTCTTCTATTTCTTCTTTTGGTTTTTCTTGTTCTTCTTCATTTGGTTTTTTTTCTTCTTTTTTAATTTCTTCACTTGATTTTTCTTGCTCTTTTTCTTCTGGTTTTTCTCTTTTTCGATGACTTCTTTTTTTTTTTTCTTTCCTTTAATCTTCTTTTTATCTTCTTTTTGTCCTTTAGGTTGTTCTTCAATTGACTTTTCTTCTTTTTTAATTACTTCTTCTGCTTTTGGTTTTTCTTGTATTGGTTTTTCTTCTTTTGTTACTTCTTTTGCTATTGTCTCTTCTTTTGGCTTTTCTTCAGTTGGTTTAACTTCTGAAATTGATTCTTTAGTCTCTTCTGTGATATTTCCTTCAAGTAAAGGCTTTTTAGAAGGTTTTTTCTTTAGATGCTTTTTGTGAGGTTCTATTTTTTCATCTAATTCTTCTTTAGGAGCTTCTTTTTTCTCTATTTCTTTTATTAGGCATAATCCCAATTTTTGGTAGGAGAGTTTGATAATTGCATTCTTAAAGGTAATTTGATAATCTTATTTTCAATATTTCGAACAGGTATTTTTCTTTTAATGCAAATTATTTCTTTAAAATAATGCAAATTATCTTTTTCTTTATTAAATCCATATTGCTTATTTAATTTTTTATTTAATTTTTTTTTTAATTTTATTCCTTATTTTATTCTATATTTAAAGAGTTTAAGATCAAAAATGAATATTATATTTAAATGTCAGGATGAAAGTCATATATAAAAATTGAAATTATTTCTTTAATTAATTTACTTTTTATTTTTTTCTCTTTCTTCTTGCTCTTGCTCTTTTCCAAGTAATTTATCAATAAGCAAAGAAGCTTCATAATCTTTATAAGCCAAATCAAAATTTTGAATTTTTTCATAGCAGCAACCTCTATTCAAATAAGCATTAGCATTCATAGGTTCCAATTCAATAATTTTTGAAAAATCCAAAATAGCTTCTTTGCTTCTTCCAATTTTATCCAAAGAAATAGCCCTATTATACAAAGCATGAGTATTATTCCCATCTTTTTCTAAAATATAAGTATAATCATCAATAGCATCTTTATAATTTTCTAATTTAGCATTGCAAAAAGCTCTATTAATAATTGCTTTTTCATTATCTTTTTGATAATTTAAAATTAAATTATAATCAGTTATAGCATTTTTATATTTTTCCATTTTTCTCCATAAATAAGCCCTATTATCATAAAAAAGAACATTAGAGGGGTCTATAGATATAGCTTTATTAATATCATTTAATGCTAAATCAATTTTTCCTATATTTCTATATGTACAACCCCTATTATGCCAAAAAATTGAATTTAATGGCTCTAATTCTATACTTTTTGAAAAATATTCTATAGCTTCTTTATATTTTCCTAATTTATCCATTAATAATCCTAGACCATGATATGGTTGGGCATAATTTGGATCTAATTTTATTGATTGTAAATATCCTTCTTCAGCTAATTCCATTTTGCTTAATTTATCTCTTATATTTGCTAAATGATAATATATATTTGCATCGTTATTATTTTTATTTTTTATTTTATTATTATTATTTTCAATATTTAAACATTGCAAAAGATCATTTTCAGCTTTTTCATATTGATTTAATTTTTCAAAGCATAATCCTCTATTATAAAAAGCCTTAACATTATTAGGCTCTAGTTGTATAACTTTATCATAATCTTTTATTGCTTCGGAAAAATTTTTTAATTTTCTTGAAGTATAAGCTCTATTTAAATAAAAATCGATTTTTGTAGGTAATAATTTTATTGCCGTAGAAAAATCCTCCAAAGTATGATTTAAATCTCCTTTTTTATCATAAGAAATAGCCCTATTATAATATGCATAAGCTGAATTTGGATTTATTTCAATAGCTTTAGAATAATCATTTATAGCATTATCATATTGGCCTAATTTATCGAAGGCAAAACCTCTATTAAAGTATGCCTTAAAATATTTTGGATTTAAATTTATGGCTTTTGTATAATATTCTATTGCTAAAGGGAAATTATCTTTTTTTCTAGCTGAATATCCTTGGTTATGATAAATTTCCCATTTTTCATGTTTTTTATTTGGTATATTATTATTTATGTCCCCATTTATATTATTCATTGATATTTTGCTGTTTATTTCCAAATGATTTAATTGTTGTTGAGATTGACTTATTTTTTTTGAATTATTATTAAAATCTTCTTGATTCATATAAATATTTTGAATTTTATTTATATTAGTATTTAATTTATTATTAAAATTTTCATTATCTTCTTCTTGGGAAATCATTACATTTCCTTCATTATTCATCATATCGTTTGTTATATGGCCATCATTATGATATCTATTTTTAGAACCTATATTTATATTATTATAATTATTAGTATTATTGATTATATCTTTTTGGTTTTCATTTTTCTCATTTATATTATTATTTAAATATTTTTTAAATTTATTTGTATTTTTAATAATATTATCAATATTTGAATTATTTTTTCCAAATAAAAAAGCATTTTCATTATAATTAACATCATTAGGATCATATATTTCTTGGACTTCACTTTCTTTATCTTTATTTGATTTTTGATTATTTAAAATAGATATATTTGTTGATTGGGATATTTGCATGCCTTGAGCTTGATTAAATTTTTGATTTCCTTGATTTTGTAAATATAATGTTTTTAATTGATTATAAACATAATTATTAATTTCTGCATCTAAATCAATATTACTTTTAAAATTATATAAATTATTATTTTTTTCGTTTTCTTCTTCTTCATTTATTTTTTCTATTAATTTAATAATGCCTTTATATGTATTTTTTGAATTCGATTTATTTGAATCTTTTTCTAAAGCTAAATAATAGTCTTCTATCGCTTTCTTGAAAAAACCTAATTCATTATAAACTGCAGCTCGAAAGAATAAAGCATTGACATTATTTGGATCTATGTCAATAGTTTTTGTAAAATATAATAAACTTTTTTGGAAATCTTTTTTATTTTTAGAAATGATACCTAGTAAAAAATATGTAGTTGATATATTTGGATTTTGTTTAATTATTTTTAAAATATCTGCTTCTGCACGAGAATAATCGTTTAATTTAATATAAATACTTGAACGGAGGAGAAGAGCTTTTAAATGATAGGGATTTTTTTCTATTTTTCTACTGCATATTGCTATTAGACGTTGATTTTGCTCTAATGAATTCATTTTTGATTTAATTTTAATTTTTGAATTTTGAAGTATAAAAATATTATAAAAATATTTATATATAAAATAAAAATTTTAATTAATAATCAAAAATTTCAATATATTTATTGGGGATTGGGGATTGGGGATTGGGG